>JAKSZT010054515.1:9456434-9668934 GCA_026826555.1 Tolypeutes matacus | reverse complement strand
TCTATCTTCAACTGCCTACACCCTAATGACGGGGTCTTCTTTTACTGTATTTCTACACCTGAAATGATCTCTGTTTTTAATTTTCTGCTGCACAAATTTGTTGCAGATGGAAACTTAGAAAAGACTGTCTTCGTGTACTGGTTTATGCTACAATGGCAGTGTAGATTATATAAAATTTTATGACTTTTTGGCAGAAAGACCACAACTTATAGGATGGGGGGAAAAACACAAAAACTGCCCACTTTGTAGAAATCATTGATTCTATGTTGCACTCTTAGATAAACCCCAGTGTTCCATGTCCACTCTGAGGGAATTAGATTTGAGATAATTATGTAGGGGCTATGAGACATCATTTATAGAACACACAGGCTTTTGGGGGGATCCTTATACATGATCACATGACAACACATGACTTCCAAAGAGTAATACTCTAAAGTAAGAAAACAAAATAAGTTTAAAAATTATGCAGAAGGAAAATATAGAAAGAAATGAAATGAACCAAAGAATGAAGTCAGTACAAAATACATCCATAAAGTCTTCTATATTTTCAAATAATGACTATAAATTTGAGCTTTCTAGTAGCCAGAAAAAGAGACAAATATATCAATAACTCAGGCATTCCAAGTCAGTCATCCTGGACAGGAGCATTTAGATGGAATGTAAAGCATTTTATTTCATTGAATATTCAACCATAATTAACTATCATATTCAGCTCTGTATCCCCAGTGTCAGACATAACACTATTCCTGAAACAAGAGAAAGAGCTTAAACATTTATTGCATGAAACAATGAATACACACTTTAGGTCCAAATTTGACTTGAATTCATAGCATAATAACCTATAAATTTCTCATTGAAATCTCTAGCAGAATTAAATACTTAAGGTTATACTGAAGCTCTTTGATTTTCACCTATATGTGATCATTACCAACTCAGATTGCTTCCCACCAAAAGAAGAGCTTCATTTTTGGTTTACTTAACATGATTGTTTGTTTCTACTCAGTATCATGCAATCAATCCAGTATTATCCCACTGGTATATTATAGACAAACATCTGGTGCTGAAAGTCTCCAAATTGTATTATTCCAGTTATAATTTTAAAGAATTTTATTACATGTTATAATATCTGTTTGGTATGTTCTTACTTTTAAAGCTTATTCATCATAAATATAATATTACAAGATGGAAAGAAAACAGTGCAATACTATTTGTATTATATGCATCTTCGTTTTTCTCCTAGGGTTGTAAATTCATAATATTATTCACATGTAAAATGCAAATAGCTTAGATGTGAGTAAAAGCATGGAAGAGGGGGAAACAGGTCAGAGATAATAATAAAGGGAGACAAAAACAGAAATGTGTTGTTTAAGCCATTTAAACTGATTTTTGGCTGATTCTTTATCAAAACCATTAAGCAGTTTCTTAAAATTGTGTGTGTCACTTTATTTGCAATAATTTTCACTTTTTATTTTTGCATTTTGAATTGAACCACCCATTAAAATATCATTTTAGCTGCTGAATTTACTAAATCGCTTGAAATAAATAATTTAAGGAGATAGGAACACTTCCTAAGGAATCTATTCTGAGCTAGAAACTTCTACTTCATTTTAAATGGCATTCACAAGTCTGTTGCTGGATTCCAAAACAATTCTACATTGATACATTCACACAACTGGTCTATGAATGTACCAATTTACTTCTGGCACATCAAGCATAAATCTGAGTTTGAAAGTCTCACTTGGCTGAGTTTTACAGGTGTCCATATTGTTCTGACTATAACAAAAGGTGACATTTGGGCCATTGTAGATAAGCTCGTGCTTATCTTTAACATGCTCATAATTTCCTTTTGTTCTGGTTCAATTTTTGTGTCTAGATCATCTTCTTTCACCTATTAACATGTTCATTTCTAAAATCAAGCCCTGCAGAGTCATGTAGATCACAGACTAGGTGGCTTCCATATGTATTTCACCCATGATTTTCACATCTTGCCTAACCAACGTGACATAGCATTAGGCCTAGTTTAAAAGTCACTTTTAGAATCTATGAGAGCCTATATGAAAACCTAAACAAGTGAGCTCAGCTGTATGCACATCAGCAACAATTATCAGTGGGCCTCTTCTCTGACCAAGTGTGCAAACCCAGAAAGGACACATGGGGAGTAGATGAGAGGAAAGAGAATAGTTTCCCATCTAGCCAAATTAGCCAAATGAATCCTAGTGACTATCAGAGTGACAGACATCACATCTAGCTTGACCTCATGTCCAACTGAGTTATATCGGTATTTCTGGAGTGTCCATCTAGAAAAAAAGAGCAGGAAAAAGAAAGAGATAGCACTAGAGTGCCCATATAATTTATTATTGAAATTAGAACAATTAGGATCCTAAAAGGAGATGCAAATAATCATTACACTGGAAAAACAAGCATAAACTAGGACTGTCCTGGGAAACTCAAATGTGTGGTCCCCTTAGATAAGACTAACCCAGTCACTTCATTCAGAAGGTTCATATCTTAATAGAGGAAGTCATACAAATAAATGTACAATCTGTATATAGTGGTAAACCATGAGAGATGCAAATTTCAGGAGTGTACTGGAGAGCAAGGTGAGTCAGAGATGGGGCTGGCAAGTTGAATTATGAGGAAAAATATTGGGGGAAATATTTTAAGTTGCACATAATTGAAGAATGAATTGATTTGGAATTGGAATCTCTTGTCAGCTCAAATGAAGGTACTTTGGGAAGTAATAAGGTGACAGGAAGTAATGCTCTTAATTGTATATGTGGTATTAACTCTTTCTCTTTCTGGCCACTAGGGGACCACTTAGTACGTTGCACATTACATCTACCTTTTGTATCATTCTGGCAGATATAATAAAGACAACAATATGCTAATAGCATTAAAGTTCTGTGACATTTCTTGCCTATTCAGCACATGCCAATAATTGATTATATGATGTTCTCTAGTTGCTTTGAGTTGGTCTTTCCAACTCAAAGAGTCCTTAGATGTGTCTTTGAAATATGTGGCAAGACCTGCCAAGTGCTTCTATGGCAGCGCTGCATCCACAGTGAGAATTTAACCCATATTTTTTCCTTTTTATTTGAATAACTACCCTTTCTGGTAATTTCCCTGGACCTTCCCTGAATGTTGATCTCTGATCTTAGGTAATAATTTGAGTCCTGTGTATAACAACAACAAAAATAAAATACGAATTACCACATGGCTACTAGGTATCAGGTACTCTGTTTATATTTTTTTCTATATTCAATATATACATATAGCTTATAATCCTATAGTTTCTTCTGAGAAAGTGTTAGTTTTCCTCATATTAGAGATAATAAAACTGAAATTTATATTAAATTACTAACCTGAGACCACATAGACAGGACAGAGTTGAAGTTTGAATCATTGTCCAAAGTCCATACACTCACCCCTGTTCTACAGTGACTAGGGAAAAAGAGATAACTGATCACCTGGTTCTTGCCAGGATGCTCTGATGTCCATGAATCCTTGCTGCCAAACAGAAATGTATCATTCTGCAAACAGGTACTCACACTGTCTGACTTTTGCACTTGCTGTGGAGTCAATGCAGAAAACCCTGCCCCATACTGTCTGCTTCATGAGCTCATTTTCCAGTGTCACTTTCTGAATGGGGAATTCACAAAGTCATCCTAGAGAATTTTTCTTCTGCTTCAGACACAGACCTACCCAGGCATATGTGGGGTGCTTGGGCTTCACACATATATATACACCTCTCATAATCACATTGCCACCCCTACGCAGAAATTCTGGAGCAAATACACCAAATACCCGTCCAGTGCTACCAGTATTATCACACTTACCACACAGTGTTATGAATTTTTAATTTAATATATCTTAGACCTGTGAACAGACAAAGCCAAATCTTATTCATCTCTCAATTTCTAGCCCTCAGCACACTTACTAGCACAAAGAAAAAAACACGGAGAAAAAAGGTGCCATCCAAATATCATCTGAGTCCCAATTTCTTTTCAAGTAGAAAATCCAATGCTTTCCCCAAAATTTCTAGGGAGGCCTTTAGCTGTAATTCCTTCGTGAAAATTCTTGTCTACAATAAATTTTTCTCTGCCCCTATCTCTGCCTTGAGATTGACCCAAATAGCCTTTCCTGAAGCTTTCAAGGAGCCAAGAGATTATATACGACAGCAACACAAACAATTAAAATCTAATATTACATGTCTCTGGGCTGAAAAGTCCTTCAGCAACATTGCCATATTTCTCTGTTGTCACTTTTCTCTTCTCTGTTCTTTCCTCTCCTAGATGTCTGTTTCTTTCTAATGCAGAGCAGTTTAGCTATTTATTTTGTTTCCTCTTCTTCTATGCCAGGTGCTAAGGCCTCACTGTCCATCCCAAGGGGCTCATAGAACAATTTTCTGAAATAAATAGGCCCTTCTAACTCTTAAGATGAAATGTATTTTTTCATCTTACAATAAAAAGTAGCAGGCAAGAAGGAAGGAATGGAGGGAGGGAAGGAGGGAGGCAGGAAAGAAGAAAGGAAGGAAAAGGAGGGGTGGGAGAGAGAGGAAAAGAATAGGGAAGCCACTTGTAGCCCATGGCTACTTCCTAAGTGTTCAGAGAAAATGTGCTTCCTTCTCAGAATACCTCCTACTAAATCATATAATTACCTTGAGCCATGTACTTTTTCTCTCTCTTTTTAAAACAACCTTAATAAGATATAATTGACATAAAATAAAGAGCACATAGTGAAAGTGTACAACTGGATGTTTTAACATATAAAACCATCAGCACAATCAATGAAAATATCCATCCATCTAATGAACATATCCATAACCCCCAAAAGTTTCTTCAGCCCCTTGGTAAGCTCTTCCACTCACCCTTCCCCAAGCTCTGTCTCTAAGCAACCACTCAAATGCTTTCTATTTCTACAAATTAGTTTGCATTTCCTAGAATTTTTTATAAATAGAATCATAAGTATGTACTCTATTTTGTCTAGAGTTTTACTTAACATAATTCCTTTGCAGCCCACTGTGTTGTGGAGTTTCTTCTTTTTCTTTGCTGTAGAATTCCATTGTATTTATACCGAAATTTATCTGTTCATCTGGTCATTAACATTTGGGTTGTTTCCAGTTTGGGACTATTACAAATAAGGCTGCCGTGAACACTCATGTACTTAATACGGACATATGTTTTCATTTCTCTTGGGTAAATACCTAAAAGTCAAATGACAGGATCAGATGATAGGTACATGTTTAACTTTTTAAAAAAACATCCAAACTTCTTTTCCAACGTAGTTGTACTATTTAACCTGCCCACCAGAATTATATAAGAGTTCCAGTTCTTCCACCTCCTTGTCAATACTAGGTACGGCCAGGCTTTTAAACTTTAGCCATCTAATAGGTGTGTACTAGTATCTCATTGTGGGTTTAATTGACTTTGCCAGGATAGGTGTTGTAGCAGTTTGATATTATTGATGAATTCCAGAAAGAAATATTGGATTATGTTGGTAAACTGGTCTTTTCCTCTGGGTGTATTAGAATGTATTGGATTCAGAGGTTTTACTTTCACTTCATTAAATAATGATTAAGGCTTTGATTGGGCCACATCAGTAGGACATTGAGTCACAGAAAAACCACACTGCAGAGAAGGAAGTTTGGAGTTTTTGAGCTGGAGCCCCAGAAGTAAGCACACAGAGGAGCTTGGTTGTGAGGAAGGAGAAAAGGCCCTGGGAAAAGAGACGAGCTATTTGCCTGATAGTATACAAGTGGCCTTGTGAGAGAGCAAAGCAGCTGAACCTGGAGAGAATCGAGCCTTGGGGAGAAAGACAAAGCCTAGAGAGCCTGACCATGGAGCCTTAAGAGGAAGAGGAAGGCAACCATCTTGCTCCAACATGTGGCAATAGACTGGTGAGGGAAGTAACTTATGCTTTATGGCCTGGTAACTGTAAGCTTCTACCCCAAATAAATACCCCTTATAGAAGCCAACAGATTTCTGGTATTTTGCATCAGCACCCCTTTGGCTGACTAATACAGGTGTGTAATGGTATCTTGCAGTGCCTTTAATTTGAAATTCCCTAAGGTCTAATGATAGTGAATGTCTTTTCCTGTGCTTACATTCCATCTAAACATATTCTTTGGTGAGTATCTGTTCAAATATTTGTTCTTTTCATTGGAGTGTTTATCTATTCTTGCATTTTTAGAGTACTTTATCTGTCATATGTATAATCCTTTATCAGACATATGCTTTGCAAATATTTTCTCCCAAACTGTGGCTAGTGTTTTTATTTTGTGAGCAGTGCCTTTTGAGTAGCAGAAGTTCTTAATTTTAAAGTCCAAATTATCAATTTATTCTTTTTTTTTTTTAATGTATTTTTTTTTATTATTATGGGTAAAAATCAAAATTCTCACAATACATACAAACATTTGCAAAATGATATATAAATATATATGCATATATGTGTATTTGCTTACAAAAATGTTGTTTATATATATATATATATATATACATATATTTTAAGAGGTGCTTAGATTACCCAAAATATTACACAGAACCCACTGGGATTCCCATGTTGCCCACCTCCCACACCTCCCATCACAATTTATTCTTTTCATGGATCCTGTTTGGGTTGTGGTAGCTAAAAAATCTTTATTCAAAAAGATATTCTCCTTTTTTACTAAAAGTTTTAAAATTTTAGGTTTTACATTTAGTTCTATGATCCATTTTTAATTATTTTTATATAGAAAGATGCATGGATCAAAGTTCATATTTTGTATATGGATATCCTACTTTTTTAGCACTAGTTGCTGGCAAGAATATCCCTTCCCCATTGAATTTCTTTTACACCTTTGTCATAAATCAGTTTTCCATAGACTCTCTATTTTACTAGATTCATTATTGCTAATATCACAGTGTCTTAATTCCTGTAATGTTATAATAAGTCTCAAAATTAGAAAGTGGTAGCCCACCAAAGTCATTCATTTCAAAGTTATTATGGCTATTCTGAGTCTTTTGCATTCCCATATAATATTAAAATCAGCTTTTAAATATCTACCAAAAAAGCAGGGGGAAAGCCTTACTAGGATTTTGATTGGGAGTGCAGTGATTCTATAGATTAATTTGGGGAGGATTGATATCTAAACAATTTTGAGTCTTTTGATCCATGAACACAGTACATCTCTCTGTTTATTTAGAACTTTTTAATTTCTCCCAGCAATATCTTATACTTTTTAGGGCATAGGTCTTGCATAATCCTTGACCTTGCCACTGAACTTTGATTAAGGCAGCCAAAGATTACTTTAATAGCTTCTTTTCACTGTTGACTTGCATTGAACTTGTAATAAACCAAATAATTCTACACCTTCTACCACAAAGCCATGTTTTTAGGTGAGTTGTTATGTGACAACCAAAGCCCAAGAAAGCACCTAAATGAAAGGACCATGTCCCTTGAGAATAAAGTTTACTCTGCCCTTATACAGGTCAACAAGGATTTCCTATTTTAAACCATAGACACAAGGACAAATGTAAGGAGTGAAAATATCTTATCCTTTTGTTGGTGACTACAAAAAAAGAAAAATGCATGAGTAGAAAAGGCTGAGGAATCTTTTCTTAGGAGATGCTCCAAGGTTGCCTTTATAAGTGGTCTCAGTAGTCAAGCTGGCCAAAGACTCAATCTAGAAGCATGAAAAAAGCAGGAAGCTAGGTATGATTGGACAGCTACAGTTACTGACAATGAAAGGACAATTCTTCTCTTTTGTTTATATGTCTTATGACTAAAAATGATATGATTTTTTTACTTGCACTTTGATAAAAATGAATGAAGAAAAGCTAACGATACGAACAAAGAGGCTCTTAGTCAGTGTCATAAGAGTAACAGACATTCCTTGAGATGGCTGGTAGTACCTGTCTTCCATTTACTGGCCTTTATTCAATATAACATGAAGCAACTAAGACAATGAATCCATGGGTTAGCTTTATTTAAGGTATATTGACTTTTTGGTAGACAATGAGTTATAAATGATTGGCAAATAGCAGATAATCTTTACGTGCTTGTTACATGAATAAGTAAGTAATTAAGTAGCTTATTTAACTGAAAAATGAGCAAATGAATGAATGAATGAAGTGATCATCCAGTATAAAGGGACAAAGAACAAACTGTACCATCAAATTGGGAAAATTCAAAAAGAGTTTATATACAAAGGTATTAATTACAAAGGCATGAGTTAGCTGTAAGAAACTATGAGAGAGGGTGTAGAAATCCTGGACTAGCAGCAGTAGAGCTGCTACCACCCTGTAACGGATGAAAAGAGAGGGAGGGCATGGAAGCTCTTTGGTATAATCCACTCAGTCTATCAAGGCAGAGAGCAGGGAGGAGAAGAATGGAGAGTGAACTGGAAGAACAGGCAAACAATATTCAGTAAAAATGGACTGTGAACTAGGCCCAAGAACAATGAGATCTAGAAAAGGAATAGTTGCAATAGAGTAGACTGAGCTTCAAGCTGTGGAAGGAGTCTAAACTGATGCCAATAGGTAGGAAAGGAAATGTTTAGCAAATGGTATTTCCTGGCCCACAAGTACACCAAAATGTAGGTAGTATGGTCCCCTCCCCCCACCTCCCCCACAAAGCGTCTGAGCCCAAATTTACCAAACACTAATTTTCAGACAGGTCAACAGGAGGGGTCTGATACCTTTCCCTTGATGGCAATTAGGAGGTAGAACAGAGTTTGTGTACTGTTAATCTACAAACAAAGCAAATTCTTCTTAAAACCAAAGCCCAGGTAAGAATTCAAACTAAACAAGAACACGAGAGTCTACTGTACTAGTATCCAAAATTGAATAATCTCCTCCAGGCAAATTTACTATTATGATTTAATAGCAGGCAGGCTGTGGCCTCTAATCTCTCAGCTCATGCCTTTCCCCTTTTGCTCATGTTAGTCTAGTGATAAATGATGTAGAATTTCTCAGAGAGAGAGAAAATTATGCCCAATATAAAAAGTGGTTGAAAAAGCTGATTACAGAGTCATTAGCCCCTGTGGGCTCATTTTATTGCTATAAAGTCATCATTCAAGTAGACATATATTTAGCTTCTGTGGCCTTCATTTGTGGTAAGCAAAATAACCTCATACAAAAAAGGGAGCCCAAGTTCAAACTTCCTATATTTAGAGATGTGACAGCCAATTTACTAAATTAGAAAAGAACAGAGCAGAAGCAGAAAAAGGTCATCAGCTTGTGTTCCTCATACTCTGTGCTGCTCAGAACACATTTGGGGACAGGTTTAATCCAAGATCACACTTTCTATGAGAGACACTCACAATCCAACATGTAGCCAGAAAAGAGTAACAAGGATGATGAGGAACTTATACATCTTGACATAAAATAACCATTGACCAAACTGGTCATGTTTAGCCTAGAAAATAGAGGCCTTGTAGAGAGCAAAATAGTTGCCTTTTTTATTTAACTTTATGACTAGCAATGGAAAATAGATTTGTTTTCTAACTAAATCAAAGAATTTATGGACACTTTCAAATCAAGATGAAACATTTACTTATTCATTCAACAAATATTTATTAAGCAAATATTATTTGCCTCTTCTTGTGCTGAGTTCTGGAAGTTAAAAGAGAATTCATTAGCAAATAGTGTGACTTTTAAAAATTGTGAGCTCCATGTCACTGGTCAGTTTATACTCAGACACTGGATGCCAATCTGTAAGTGATAGAGAAGGGGAATGTCAATGGTCTGCTATATCACACTCTCTAACTTTAATGTGTACCAGAATCAGCTGGGAATCTCAGTAAGCAGCAGATGTGGCCTGAGACCTGAGATTGTGCATTTCCCACAGATTCCCAGGAGAGTCAGATGCTGCTGGTCCATGGACTACAGTTGGATTAGCAAATCTCTAAATTTCCTGCTTCCCCCAAGTTTCCATGATTTTAATGAGAACAGATCTCTTTTGTGTCACCTCAGATGCAATCTCTGGTCTTTCCGATAAAGGAGCGAAATTAGAAAACATTTTCTTATCTGATATTGGTCACTAGAAGGTTAGAGCATAGAGCGGGCATGGAGTTTGGCTCTACATTCCACCTTGCTATTACCATCAGATTAAGTACGTTAAGCAGCCTTGCCAACCCCATTAATATAAATTCAAACCATGTGAAAAGGATACAACAGCTTTTCATCTCCATTCAAAATCTTAGTTTGAGCAGCTCTCCTTGACCTTCCCTCACACTTACTCCCATCCTTTTGCAACCCCCCTCCCCCATATACTGCTCATTTGTCCTGATTTTGTTTTGTTTGCCCTTAAGATTTGATAATTGGTGCTTTATCCCAGATTCAACCTTGGAGAATTTCAGCAATAATCCTGGTGTTTGCCCTATTACTTGTACCCAGTCTGAGGACCCAGGGTCCTCAGTAAACATCCCTGTCCTTCAGCTCAGATTCTTTCTCTCTGAAGTTGTTTCTGCCACTGGGTTCTTCCTGTTCCTAGGTAGAGATTGAACAAATCTAGTCCACTGAAATCAATTTGCCATCTCAGGTGACTAGGATAATTCTCACATTTCCAGAAATTCTTAAGAGTTCATCCAATATAATTTCTAAGGATGGTCTGTTTTTCTCTTTTATGTAAAAAGTAAAGAATATCTATTAAACTAATATTAGAGATTCATTTGGCAATGACAGTTATGATCTTTGGGAAAACTGAGATGCTTTCTCAGAAGATATGAACAAAAGAAATGCAAACTAAGCATTTACAAATACAGAGACATTCCATTTCATAAGCAAAAACTCCAAATAGTCTCCTCTATCAAAAGGAGATGTGTCTTATCTTTCTTACGCATTCTTCTCAGTGCTGGGCACATATTAGGGACTTTAAGAAAGCTTGTTGTTTGTTTATTGAAAAAAAAGAAAAACAAATATTTTATCAGCAAAAGATACTATACGTGCTTTCTATGTGGTAAAAAGTGAATCAGTTGTAATGGGTGCTAATGAGGCAGGAAAATTGTGAACACGACAGAGATATTTTAGACTGCTGATTTCAATTCTGGTGAGAAGAGCAGGGCAGGAATTCTCTGGGACAGATTACGCAACCACCAGCCCACTCCTTAGAGGGAGTTAAGAGGAGGAAATCTGAGCAGGGCATCTACTGCCTGTCAGCTCATCCCATTGCCCCTGGTGACCCCCTTCTTCAAAACTGCCTGAACATATGAACAAAAGGGAGTGAGGGCTCCCAATTGCTAAGATAATCAAGCAGAGAAGCAGAAAGGCAGGTGTATGCCATACATTCCATGTCCCTACGGCAAACATTGGAAACACTCCAAAAACTATGATGCATCAATAGCCATACACCTCTAATTTCCTCTTTTCCAAAGCAAAATTGTGTCACTCTCCTTCCCCACTCCATTGTGCCTTGTGCTCCTTTCAGTGTGACGTTTGGGAGTTGGTCCTTTCTCACACACAACACCACCTACAAAACATTAAAAGAGATTCAAGCAATCAAATGGAGATGATGACGACATAAAAGTTGCCTGTCCCCCAGCTTACAAAGACTTCAGTACAGTGCAAATAAAGGTAGCAGCAGGATAAACTGAAAATGCTTCCAGTGTTTTCTCCACTCTGACAGAAAGCTTCTCGGGCAGGGCTCTGGAGTACACAAGTTAAACTTTCACATTATTATCTGCTAAGACATGAAGACTATTCTCTTACTGAATTGGGGAATAAATGAAAGATTAAAGGGAAAAGCAGCTCAGGTGATAAGGGAAGTATGGAAAATAGGGAACTCAGAGCTCTTAAAATGAAGAATATGGACCTGAAAAAGTGAGCAACCGCGATTAAATGTAAAGAGAACCTAAGACAAGATACTTTTAAGACAAGAGCAACAGAAGCTGCAGCATCTTGCATAGGAAAGCTGGAAATTCACTGGCAAATCGCCTTTATGACATTCTACTCTATAAATTTTTTTAATGTGATTTCTGTCCGGCACTACAGAAAAAGACCAGGAAAGGTGATATTTGTTCATGCTTACAGACTGTAAATGCGATCTTTTTTCCAGTTGACCATACTGTATGAAAACCATTTTTTCTCAGGCAAAGATCATTATTGACTATAAAAGAAATCAGCAGTAGAGAAAAGATTAAATTCAAATGCTTCTGGTTTCCTATATGCAACATATAGAAAGATTTCCTCTACCAAAATTGCAGTTTCACTGCAGTTTTTGGTGGATCTTGGACTGTTTGTCAGCAAGTTTATTTCATTTCTTCTGTTTCAAAAACCATGAAATCCTAAGTCCTCCTACTGCTAGATTTTAGATTCATTTGTAGTTCCCCACATTGGTGATTATATCTGGACAGGAAAAACAAAAATGAAGTGAACCCACTGAAAACTTCAATTTACACTTCCAGGTGTACCTTAAAATTGGTCCTAATACCCTTTCTTCCCCTACCCCTTTTTGCTTTTGTCTCCCAAACACTGATAAGCCCAAGGATACATATTATCTACAGTTTTCAAATCAATATTACCTTATACCACCATTGCTGAGCAGTTTAGGGCTTTGTGGCTAGCTACCATGACAATAGATGCACAGCCTGGAACCGGTTTTAGTTAATTAGAGTCAATCAATCCAAACTTTGCTAACTTACTCATGTGAAACAATAGTATAATGAACTAAAGTCGGCAAGATGATTGGGAAACACAAATTATTGCACCCTGATAAATTAAATGTGACTATTACAAAACCTTCTCTCTAAATGAGTACTCATGGAGGGAATATATCGGTATTTAATATAATTAAGAATATAGGGAAAATAAACTAAAAGGAGCTATTAAAAACATCTTTTTTTAAAGGCAGAAAACTACTCAGAGGTTGTGGCATATTTATGAGTGTTCACTTGAGCAAACACAATCTTCCTGTTGATTGTGGTCCTTGGGTCAACTATTCAGAGAAGCAGGAAATGCATGCTATGGACTCCAGAACCATGGACGGATGAAGCATGGCAGAGCAGGGAAAAGAGGAAAGAGCGAAGAGAACGATGAGCCTAGGCTGGCAAGTCTGTATTCACACTTCACCTAGAGCGGGGGTTTATGTAACTAAGAAGTGGGTGTTGTCACTAAGTATGCGAATGAATAAAAGCATTTCCCCCAGAAGTCTTGCAAATCTGATGTGCTATCACTGGTATCTGTGACACATGTGTTCCACGTTCAAGGCATGCTATAGACTAAGTAAAATAAAGAGCCATTTACACCTGCGACAGATAAAAAAAGCAAACCCCCGGTTCCACCTTCCCATTAGCCAAACCTTGCTGTTGCTTTATCCCAAGGTAAACTAAGAATCATACTATAGAAATATTAATTTGGGGTTAAAAAAAAAAAAAAAAAAAAGCTGATGGGTCATAGTTAAATGAGGGATTAGGATCATGTTGCAGTGAAAATTGATATGAAGCTAATAGTTGTCCTGTTTGGGAAACAAATGATGAGAAGAGAAAAGGGGCTGGATGAGGGGGCAATGAAGGATACAGAAAAAGAAAGTTAAAAGAAAGAGCAGAAGGATGAGTTTAAAAACAAGGTTTTTGTGACTCAACTTAGGCTGGGATCTGTCCTGTATTAGCTGTTAGCAGTAAAGCAACTCATATAAAGAAAACTTTGTCAGGGGCAATTGAAAAGAACTGTGACCCGGAGTGAAATCTGGGTGAGGGTCCTCTCCCAGCAAATCCCATCATCTCTTTGGCCTCCATTTCCTCATCTGAAAAATAGGGAGATAGGATAGATGATCACTGAGGGAACTTCCAACTCAAAACATTCCAAATCCAGGAGCAATTTCAAGAAGAGTTTTTGATAAGCTTACTCTAGTGACACATCAACTACCAAGTGACTTCTGTCACATAGTCTGGCCGGTCAAGGCAAGTGCCAGAGATTATTTCCAGTGTGGTTCATGATGGCATATATCATATTAGATTCCAATGCTTTATGTTGGAATCTCATCAGTTTTTCCATAATCTAAATCACAGCTACTTTCAGTCTTCATATTTTTTCAAGTGCATATGCATAAACAGTGCTTGTCTTAAAAGGTATTCAAGAGTTGGGCCCCTCTCTATGGTTAAAAAAGAAAAAAAAAAGAAGAGGTGTGTGTGTGTGGGTGGTGCTTGGGTCTTCTTAGGAGGAGCACTGCATTTGTTTGATTTTCTTTATTTTTATAAAGATGTCTGCTACAATCATAAGGTGGCTCTTTATGCTATAAATGAACAGTCAAAATAATGTGAAGTTTCTAGAAGTCAGGGAATAGGAGTTTGTTTCTAGTTTTCTACAGGCTGTTGGGAGCAATGTACAAGAAATGTGTTGGCTTTTATAATTTATTAGGTTAAAAGCTTATAGTTCAGGCTGTGAAAATGTCCAAATCAAAGCATCATCAGAGATGCTGTCTCATCAAAGTTCAGCTCCTGGAGATCCTAGACTCCTTCCACGTGGGAAGGCACATGGAGGCATCTGCATCTCTTCCAGGTCTTGTTGCTTCACTTCTGGCTGCTCCGTCTGTGACTTCATCTCTCCCAGGTGCTTCTCTGAGCTCTTGGGTTCCTTCTCTCCACCTCTGCTGCCTTTTCTCTGTGTGTCTGCTGCTTTCAGTCTTGTTTGAAAAGAGCTCCAGCAAGAGGACCAAGACCCACCCTGGTCACACCTCACTGAAATAATCCAATCAAACTGAATCTAATTCAATCAAAGTGTCCCACACCCACAGGAATAGATTAGCTTCAAGAACAAGATCTTTTCTGGGATTCACAAAAAGTGTCAAACTGTCAGAGAGTTGTATTATTTTCACTGTCTTATAATATCTAACACAGTGCATCAGCTATAGAAGATCCTTCATCAATAACTGTTTGATGATGCAAGGATAGATTCATTGATGGAAAAACAGATTATGAATGGGTGGGTGGGTAAACATAAGTAAATGGAAGTTCAATATAAGGATTCATTGACATATATTTTATATTTCTCCACATTTGAAAAAATGGTTTTTAATGTTTGATCTTTAGAGACTTAAGTTTGAAATGGCAATATTATATGTAATATTTTAGGTAATAGAAACAAATCATGGCAAAATTGTATGCATTTTTAATATTCATATTCCTTTATCTACTAAGGAGAAAGTTTCTAAAAGAAAACAAAATAATTTTCTAAATTGTAAAGATGTATGGCTAATTTAATCCCACTTTCCACATCTCTGATCCAAATTCTATCCTTAGCAATAAAATGAATTCTGACCAAAGGTCTAGCTCCCAGGTATAGTTTGTTTATATCTATAACTTAAACCTCACAAAACCAGTTGCTTCTCCCCAAACCACATAAAAACCATGAAGTATTTCACCGGCCATGACACCACCAATTGGTGATGAGAAATGTGCTTG
The DNA here is from genome assembly GCA_026826555.1 of Tolypeutes matacus. NCBI lineage: Eukaryota > Metazoa > Chordata > Mammalia > Cingulata > Chlamyphoridae > Tolypeutes > Tolypeutes matacus. The sequence continues at coordinate 9,653,561 of JAKSZT010054515.1, read as the reverse complement.
TGCTTTTGACATTTCCATGTAAAACAACAGCTGCTTCACTCACTTGAAAGCAATTTCTGTCCCCCACTGGGAATTCTTATCCCCAGTGGAGGTGGGTGGGCATCCTGCTGGCAATGTTGCATACAAACAGAGATTCTGGATACTCCATATCTGACAGCTAAAATGAACTTGTTCTGTGAGGAGTGTGGTTTCCTGTGGAAGACAGCCAGACTTACTTTCCTTTGGGGAATCATGGGGGGCAGGGGGGACGGGTTGTGTACAGCGCTGTTCTCTTCCTCATGAATCTAACACCCACAATCACATAAGGGCAGCCACTTTTGCTGTAGAAGCCAAAGGCTAATCCTTCAAATGCATCCTAACAGAAGGAAAATACTAGGTCAAAAGCGAACCGATGGCTTAAAACACAAACATATTGTATGAATGTGCTGGATCTGCCTCTTTCTTTCTCCTCTTTCATCACCACACCAACATCTTCATTATCCTCCCACCTGCCCAGCCTTCTCAGCCTTCCAAAGTTCCTGGAACTTGAGTGCTATTTGTTTCCTTTCCCCCTCCATCTCCCTTCTTATTACCTTATGGAACTTAAACCATACACTTATGACCCTACTCCCTCATTGTGCTCTGGAAACTCAATCCGAAGAGAGAAAAGAGATGGGTTTCCCTTATGTGCATAACATCAAAAGTTTATATTGGAAGGTGGCTATCAGCATAATGCATTCCATAGTAATGACTTTGGCCCCTATCTCTATATGTTTCCACGGTCATCGGAAAGCACCTCATGAATGGTCCTCCCATACTCATCAATTCCATGGCTGCCACATGTAATTTCAGTACAATGTCAAGGCTAGCCCTGCATGAACTCGTGATACTCCTAGGTGTGGGATACCACTAGAAGTCATAAAGCTTGGCTTTATGTAGCACTTCCACCACCAATTATGTTACTCTAGTAACTGTATGGAGTTGCAATAAGGATTAAACTGCTTAATAAGTGCACAGGGCCTTGTTACTATTGGTCATTACAATTAAAAGTGGTAAAACTCTGGGTGTGGAGTCTGAAGACCTGATTTCAAGTCTGCCTTCAGCCAGTGGCTAACTATATGATATCACTTAACATCTCTGAGCTTGAGTATCAATATATATAAAATGATAATATCTGCCTTTAGTGGAATATATATATACACACACATACATACATATATATGGACATCTGCCTTGAGAGAGAGAGACAGAGAAGACACTCTGACACTCCTCTGACTTCCCTGAGTGGCTATTTCACTGTTGATCAGTTGTGGAGCAAGTTACCACAATGGTGTGTCATGGGAACACAGTCAGGGCAAAACAGAAACTTTTCAGTAAATGATCCCTTTTATTACTTGCACAGAATAGAGTCAATAGTGGGCAAATAATCTGTTTGTGACTTACTCAGCACAAAGAGTCTAAAAGAGAGGGGAAAATGTTCCTTTAGTGATCAATAGTCATTCCATATGTATTAATTGATAGACATCTTTTTCTAACCTTTTCTTAGAATCTTGATTTTACTTAAATCTCTTTTTAATTATTCATTTACTCAAAATTTATTAGACATCAACTGCATGCCAGGATCTCACAATATGCTGTGGATGGAAAATAATATTTATTAAGGAGTTGATAGTATGGTAAGATAAACCAATAAATAGTTATATTTATAGACTTAAAACAGTTAATACAAGATCTGAGATAATTACATATATAGTACTGTGGGAACATAAAAAGGAACATAAAAAAGCAGCTTTACTTGTGAAGGTTAAAGAACATCATGGAGAGGAGGCAGCATTAGGGCTGCCCTTGAGGATGGATGGAAGGAGGTTTACCAGGCAGACAAGGGCAGAAAGTAATTCAGGAGGAAGGATCTAAGGCACAGGGCCCATTCTCACATTTAACTAGTGCCCCAAGTGATCGAGGCTCCTTATTAAACAGTTACTTCTTTTATAAAACACTTCTACCTATCTGTCATGAATTGTAACATCTCTTTCATTTGGCCTTCAAACTAGTTGATCCGATGGGAATTTAGAGAGGCTTACGTTTCTTTCTGGACAACTACCAAAATGTGCAACTTCCCAGCAGGTCAAGAAATATGGGCAGCCTCCTCCTGTAGAAATGCATTTTAATGATTCATCAGTGACTCTACTATAATTCATTCATAAAATCGCAAAGCATTAAAAGCTCCATCTTCATTATTACCAGATATCTTACAGGTGCCTAAGTCAACACTTCAAAATGATTCCCTACAAGTTTGCAAGACCAAATGTGTCTTCAAAGACATCCAGGAACACATTTGCTGCTTAGCACTACTGTGAAAATGTCTTTTAATATTAAGGACCTGGTGCTTCACACATCCTGCCACTGGCACCCTGGAGATAAAAATGTTTCCAATGGGCTTCGTTTGAAAAGGAAAGGATAAATACATTTCCTTCAAAGAACAAAACTAAATATAGCAATTCTAAGAATTTCAAAGTTTCTCAAAGACAAAGAGATTGACAGATAAATATGTAGGTAGGTAGGTAGGTAGGTACGTAGATAGAAAGGCAAACATAGTCTTTCTGAAAGCTGATTGTTTTTATCCCTGAATAAAATGCAAATGAATTTGGTCTGGGGGTGGGGTCAAAAGAAAAAACTTTAAAATACAATGATTTCCTGGAAGCAGATGTGGCTTAAGGAATTGGGCTCCCACCTACCGCATGGGAGTTCCCTGCTTCGATTCCCCGGTGCCCCCTAAAGAAGACAGTGAGATGACGTGACGGGCAGGCGCCTGGCTCAACAAGATGATGCAACAAGAGACACAAAAAGAAAAACGTAATGAGAGATACAACAAAGCAGGAAACAGAGGTGGCTCAAGCGATTAGGTGCCTCCCTCCCACATTGGAAGTCCAGGGTTCAGTTCCTGATGCCTCCTAAAGAAACAAGGAAGATGAACAAACACAACAAGTGCAAACAACAAGGGGGTGGAGAGAAATAAATAAAATAAATCTTTTAAAAAAATACAATGATTTCCTTATAAAATTAAAATGCCACAAACTGCCAGAGGTGAATCCATGTAACCTTGGCAGCGTCCAGTATGACATTCACAGGGAAGCCTGCCCCTGCTACCCAGCCTCGGTAGCTGAGACAGTAGAAAGTCTGTTTGAGTCCCACTTATGTCCGGAACCAGACAGTTCCCTGCAACTGACTTTTCAGTTGACTTTATTCCCAATAAATAGAAAGGGAAGAAAGTTCTTCCCTTTTAAAATCATTTGAATTCTATGTTTAAGACTGCCAGAGATCTGCTTTTCTCAAAAATGTGCTGAGAAAGAAAAACAAAATAAGACAGAACACCAAACTCTTTTGAGACTGCAGGTTTCCTATAGCCCAAGCTGATAACACAATACTCAGCACTGACTGTGGACTGGAGAATCCCAGGCTTGAATGGATACTCTGATTTCAACATGGCTCTAAATGACGCACCACACTTACGCATTAACAAACACCAATTTCCTCCCTTCTGAAGTCACCACTGGGCCCTATATCTTAACTGTGGTAGGTTATACCTTTAAAGCATTGCATTCGCAGTTTATTTTTTCGTCAGCTGTAATCAGTTTTTGAATTCTGTTGTGTTTTATTTTTTTTTATCCAAGTATGGTTCTCATGGTGTAGTAAATGACATTAGGCTTTTGTAAATTCTTGCAGAATATAACAGATCATTGGTTTTATAACACAGTCGCTGCTTTTGCATTCTGATGAGATTATTAGTAGCAGCCTAGAATACAACATCCTTGCATACTGTTAGTTAAAAAAAAATAAAAGTTTACTAAATGGTCTCTTGTCAACTGTATCTGAAAATCATTATAGTTTCTCTGTTTCGTCGACTTGAAGGGGCTCTTCAGCAAGCTAGTAGGTTATGTCAACATGAGGTTACGAAATTATTATCCCAGCGCTGTTTGTTTCCGTGGGGCTTATGCCTCACATTAGCATTCCTATTGTAAACCTCAGGGGCTTAGGTGTTTGCATATCAGGTGTAGAACAATTGTAGTGTTCAAACAGAGGATGCTCAAAGCCAATTGGCCTTGTGGTAGCTTTTGTAGGGAGCAGACTCTTTGCGGGGGGTGGGGGAAACCACAACGCACTGGGATTTTTCTGCTTTGCCATATCTCCATAACATATAACTAGCCCTTTGGGGCGTTCTGTGGCCTCCTGTAGTGAGACTTAAAATCCGCTCTAATAATAAAATTAGGCGTTTGCCCCTCGTGGGCGCATAGTCTATAAGGTAAATTAGCTACGTGCGATCTTTAAGGGGAGAACGGTCCTCCACGCGCGGCAGCGCGCAGCTCAGCGCCGCTCCGCAGAAGGGAGCAAGTGCAGGGCGCGGGAGCGCGAGCGCCCAGCACAGACCAGGCAGCAGAACCTTCCATTCAACGTCCGCGTTCGACTTTTTTTTTTTTTGTCTTTTTCATTTCTTTTTAATTTTTTTTTTCTTCCCTTTTTCGGGCTGAAACGATGACATTTGAAAATTGCCCATTGCCGGTGCAGCTTACCTTTCTCTCCATACCGCTTCTCATATGCAAATCTGCACTGAGATCGTGACATTCAGAGCTCCAAATTGATACACTGCCAAATAAAACGCTATCCTCTGAGCCGTAATGGTTTTGCAGAGGTCACGGCATTCAGCATCGTCAATAATATAAATTTTTAAATGTGTAAATGCATTTTAAAAAGAGAGATCTGTTATGCTTCAATAGTTCTGGCCTATCAAAAACATATGGCATTTAAAAAAAAAAAAAGAAAAAGAAAAACTTGCATTTAATTCTCATTTTACCTGAAAATGTGAATGAGAATGATGAATTTTGCAACATCCTCAATATCCTGTTTTGAAATTTCCCCCACATGACAGTTCAAAATTGAATCAATTTCTCCATCTTCTTTTGTTTTTATTTTTCCTGTTTCTCAGTGTAACTCTTTTATTAACAACACTTTCAAATTGGATAATGTTTAAATTTATTATTCTCTTTGGAATTTTATGTGTATTTTTCAAATTCTTCTAAGAGCCATGTTAACTGGTGACATTCCTCTTTAAGATTATTTATGGGTCATATATAAGAACTACAATGCAAGTTCTTAACAATGTTTACTTTTAAAGGACTATAAATTGTTTTATTTAAACAGTAAATGAAAAGCTGAAATAGTCAAATAAAAAGCAATTTCTATGGATCAGGAGAAGCCCCAAATTTCTGCCTTCAGCTAAGCTTCAGAAACCATGCTAAGTACTGTGGACAAGGAGTCCCAATGTGAGGACCTGATGTTGGTTGCATTCTAGTGGGAAAGAAAGAAATAAAGGAAAGAAAGAAAGGAAAGAAAGGAAAGGAAAGGGAAGAAAGGAAGGGAGGGATGGAGGGAGGGAGGAAGAAATTACAGCAAATATATTAAACACTATGCTGTGTATAATCAGAGGATATTCTTTTCCTGAAAATCAGGAAGGCCAAGAATGCTATTATGCACTTATTCAATTCCCTATCTGAGTCCTGTTATCCAGTGATTATGTTATTTGCAATTTGATAGATGAGAGTGGAGCTCAAACTCCATATGTAAACGGGAAGGACTTGAATCTTGCCTTCCACATATTTGCTGTGTGATCTAGAGAAAATAATTAGTCTCTCTTAACTTCATATTTTTCTACTGTGAAAATGGAAAGATAATTGTACCTATCCTAATAGGTTTATTACGAGTTTTAACTGATGTAATGCATGCAGGAAAGTTTAATGCAGCACCTGGCACATAATAGTAAATACTCATGAAATGCTCTTTGACATTACCAGTAATGTTATTTGTAGAGCCCCTGTGTTTAACTGCTTTACCTGTGTGTCTCCAAGAGTCAGACTGGATTTTGACCAGGAGTGTGAATTTCTTCTAGCTGCAGAATGTGCTTCCTTCCCCCACTTGGTATGTGTGGTCAAAGTATTTTCTGTATATTCTGCACCCATGTGGTTTCATCCCACTCTCCTTTCTACATATTCTCATACCCTGCCCATCTGATCTCATAAATATGTCCCTGTGACCCATTTTTGCTCGCTCTTTATTTGTAAAATTAAATTGCAGATTATGAGGGCAGTTCATTTGTTCAAAAGAACTCACATGTATGTTGACATGTGGAAGTGGAAGTTCATTGCATTTATTGAGTGTAATGTAACCTCAGTCATGTTGTGTGACTCCTTTGAAACTCTGCTCCATTTCACCCTGAAGCTGTGGGTCTCTTATTTTTCCTGTGTAAATGAGTACACTATGTTGTTTTCCTAAGCACCAATCAGTACCTACTTGACTGGTCGCTGACCAACTGCCAGGGCGGCGATGAGGCCCAGGCCTCTGGTCTCTGTATGGACCTAGGTTTGTGTATCAGTCCCCTGCTGGGACCCTCTTGTCTGATCTGACTTTTTGCAATCTATTCTCCCACCTGCAGTTAGAATATGCTTCCCTCTTTTAACATAACATTTACACACACTCACTCAACTCTCCTCATCAAAGCTCTTCAGAGATACTCATTTGACCAATATGTTTCCAGTGCCTTCTATATTCCAAGCACTGTGCTAAGTATCAGGGATATAAATTAAACAAGACAGACCTTGGCCTTGACTACATTGCATTTACAATAGACAATAGGAGATAGACAATAGGCATATAAGTGAATAAATAAACAAAATTTTTTCAGTCTGCGACTAGTGCTTTCAAGGCAATAAACAAGGTACTGTACCAGAAAGCAAAAGTGGAAAGTAACAGGGGAACTTATTCCGATGAAGTGGACAAGAAGAACGAGGAGGTGCAAAGCATGTGAAGAGTCAGAGGGAAACCTTTTCAGGCGGGAGGGACAGCAAGTGCAAAATACTCGAGGTGGAAATGAACTGAAAAAGCTGCCATGCAGCTGAAGCCTAGTGAAACTGTGCGTGTGACAGGAAGTCAAAGTCTTGTGAGTTGGAGGAGGAAAGGACTTTGGTTTGTATTCTAAGCACGACAAAAAAACAATGCAGGATTTTAAGACATGATCCAATTTATGATGTAAAATCTCTACCAGCTGAGTGGAGAAGGGAATATAGGAACACCAGGCCAATAGCAGGATGGCCACTTTGGAGGTTACAGATGCTTTCCAGGAACTAGGGTGTGAACTGGAGATTGGGCAGGAAAGTGACAGTGGCAATAGTAAAGACTAGACACGGACAGGATTGATTCAGGGTCTATTTTTGAGGTAGCACTAAAAGAACTTACTGGCAGATTCTGTGTGGGAGGGGCCAGGTTCTAGCCTGAATAACTGAGTAGATGATGTACCATTTATTAAGACTAGGGATACTGGGGAGGAAGAGGTTTTGGTGAATACTGAAGATGAGTATATAAAGTTTAAAATGCCTATGAGGCATCCAAGCGGAAATGGCAAGAAGATACTATCAGTACAAAGGGGTGTCTGTGTTCCCCGAAGCTGCTCACCAGTGTTTCAATACTGATTACATTGTAAAACTTTCAAAAGTAACTAGCGGGGGCGGATGTCGCTCAAATGGTTGGGCGTCCGTCTCCCATATGGAGGGACCTGGGATCGATTCCCAGGGCCTCCCGGTAAAAAAAAAAAAAAAAAAAAAAGTAACTGGCCCCATTTGTCTGGTGAAAATCTGGTCCCTTTGGTACCTTAGTATCTCTTTGCTGTATTGACTAAAGTGGTTTTCATGTGTCAGTATTACTCCTTAATATCAGTGCCAACACACAAAGTTCACTCTAGTAAATCCTTACCGCAGAGCTCAGAATAAGGAACATCTGGCTCAATGACTTTCCCAAAGGGCTGGAAGTATGGCAGTGCCAAATCAATAGCTCAATAAGGAGATACTATGATTTAGAATCTGAAAAATGATAGTGTCCCAAGAGAAACACAGTCCCCTAGAGAGACATGGCGTAGTCATATAGACCTTATGCATTCTAAACACAGGAAGTTGGTCTCACCAGGTTACAGAAATATCACACGAAAAACAGATCAAAGTATCATGGTGCTGTGTGGGGAAAAACCCGTGGGGAGAGGCAGGAGATGGGAGGAAAATTCCACAATCACAACCCTGATTCTTGTAAGAGAAGAACATCATGACATGCAAATTTTACCAAAGAAATATGTATCCAATATTGCAGAATCATTTCTGTCAAATGAATATAAGATGTTAATTGGTGATGTATGTAGTCCCAGAGATGCTTGACATGCAAAGAGTGAGTGAAGTACAACAAAGCATTTGTGTGGGCCATCTGGAAGGGTATACCACACTCCTCCATGTGATGAGAAAGTGGAATTAAACAGAAACTTTGGAAACCAAGGCCTAAATATGTATGGCTCTGGGTGCTTACATCTGTTTCACTGATCAAGACCCTGATGAGAAATATTTCATGCACCTGGAGACCATGGTGACCAAATGAAATGGAACCCGACTCTCCCCTGTGCAGTGAAGATTATCACCATCCCCGCTGCAATCTGGCCATCTCGACAGCTTTACCAAATATACAGATTGTAGACTTTACATATGAAACTTAGTTTTGGCACTGGCTTACTCCCAGAACCCAGTATTTGATCTCCTATGTTAACGAGCATGCACAAGTATTTACATTTCTAAGGTGAAGATGCTTTCTACATACATGTGAACGCTACCCAAACAACAAAGATAATATACAAACTGACCTGTTTCTTTCTACTCATATGTCTTTCTAACTGTATAAGAGAAATTTTTTAATGCTTACCAAAAGAAAAGAATAAAAAGTATAAAATGCATTTTATTCATTTCAGCTTATAAACGGATTTTCAAAATCAAATTTGAGAGTAATATCTTCTTGGGATAAAAGTTTTCCTAATTTTTGTGCAAATAAATGGCACATTTATTTGTAAGAACTATATATTTAAAACATTATTTGATTGTAAAAACAAAAGGTGGCCTAATGTTTGAAAATGGGCCGTGGAATTTGGTAATGCATTTTTAAATTAATGGTTTTGATGTCCGGTAAGGAAGGCCCTGGCAGTGTGAATTGTTGAAGGAGACAGTAATTCTATACCACAAAGACCTCCAAAATTAGGCTGTCTGGCTTCTCGGCCTTATGTGCTGCCCTCCAACGCTGTGTTTTCTTCTGAACTCATGTCATTTTTGTCCTTGTTCTGAAAGAAAGTTTAGAGATTTATTTAGCCCACAGCTGGTTAAAAGACAAACGAACCCAAAGCACAAACACCTGGGAAATTGCATGTCTGTGCTCAATCTCCTTCTTCTTAAATACATTTTGTTTGTTTGCCTATCTGAGTATAGGCCCCAAGGCAAGAACTGTGTCTTTTTAATGTCTTCTGCAGCACCAAACATATTGTAAAAGCTGAGGCAATGATAAACAATAATAATAATGCCATTCAAAGGGCATGCTGACTCAAATAGCATTAGTTTAACCCTAATGCTTAGACACTTGGAGTTAGGAACAGATAAGGCACTGGAAACAATTTATATAACCCAAATATGCTTCCAAAAACTGAATAATTATCTTCTCTGGGTTGCACATTTCAAAAATCATCATAATGAAAGAAGTCTTTGTCAAAAAATAAGATAAAATAAAATTGTGCTAGAACATAAATTTATCTACCAGATATTTATTGAGCATCAAATATATTAATAATATATTAGGCATTAAAGTAACAAAGGTGAAACAGACATTCCCCACTGCCTCAGAGTGGGAATCATATAGGTGGATCATAGGTGGATCATATAGGTAGATCATGAAAGATTTAAGAGGAAACTAGGGGATTTTTAAAAATGCATTTGTGAGAAACAGTGCCCTGGAGATTATAATGAAATTTACTCATTTGGAATGGATGGTCTATTCCTAAGAATATGCCTGCCTGGGTCAGCTGTTAGAAAGGAAAATGTAAGACTGATTTTCTACACTCAGGGAGTAGTAGCTGAGTAGACAGTGTGTTCTGAGGGCCTCCTCAATTCACCTGCCACGTGCAAGGTTTATGAACAATGACGTTCCCACCAGTAAAGTACCTATCCCTCTGGATAAAGGCTTTAAGGTTTCAGAAGCCTCATTAGTACAAATACAAAAGTGATCTGTTTCAGTAAAAAGCCAGATAATAAATGTTTTAGGTTTTGCAAGCCATATAGCCCCTGCAACAACTCTACTCTGCCATTGTGGCTCGAAAGAGCCATTCACATTATGTAAATGAATGCGCATGACTGTGTTCCAATAAAACTTTTTTTTTTACCAAAAAAAAAGTGATCTGGCCTAAAATATTTATCTCCCACCTACACGTTTATCTGAGTTGTTGATCACGTTGGTCAGCTGCCATCCCCCTGGAGCAGGGACCTAAAGAGTGGGACAGAGAATACATAGGTTTTGCTGGAGTTAATCATGAGAGGATCTAGCACCCACAAAGTGAGGAGCATCACACATTTTTGAGAGAGACACAAAAAAAAGTAAGAAGGTGCCTTAAGAATGAAATTTAGGAATGGGATAGAGGCAGCAGGAGAGAACCTTGCTACTATACGTTATCCAGTCCTAAACTTGAAATGTTACTTCAGGGAGGATTAGAGACAGCTCAATATTCTGAAACTAAATGTATCTAATTTTTACATAATGAATTTCAATTTACCAATCCTAGTACTCCAACTGGAATCCTGAGTATGATTGTCCCTGGTGGTTTTTGTGACTAAACAAATTCAAGAAGATTTGAAACTGTGAGGTTAAAAGGTAATATGTGTCACCTGAGACTCTTCACATCTGAACACCAATGAAAATTACTCTTAGGCAAAGAGGAGATCATATGTGTATGCCATTAGGAGAAAGAGGTACCATCATAGAGTCAGCAACTTTTAGTTGCCAGTAGTGATTTTTAGTGGGCTGAGGGGATGACTGGAGACCAAACTACAAAGTGAGCATTGGTAAAATATACTTCTTACTTCCCTTCTTTCAGAAACCCACACCAATGCTGGTTCACCCTGAGTCTGGCTTGAACACAATGAAAATGCTCTAGGCTGTTCTTCATTCTTCCTCCCTTTACCCCCTCTAGAATTGGAATTCAAATCTGTCTGGTTCCACAATCCATGATTCTTTTTTGTTCCATTTGGTCTTTACCATATCTAACATTTAAAATATTACTTAACATGGCAAATTCTAATAATCTGGCAGATATAAAGCAATACTTCATATAAACTATTGCTTAGATAAAGAAGATATTACTAATTTGGTGATGATGACACAAAATGTGACAGCTGAAACAATTCATGATCCATCTATAAGCAGAGGTTTCAGAGATTGAATATACTTCCAATTATCACAAAGACAGCAAGTTATTACCAGTAAAACTGGCACCATATTTTTAGCATTGTTACTGAGCAATGGGCTTGGTACCATGACATCAGGATTTTGAGAAAAGAAAGAGTTTTGTTGCAAGGTCGACCAGCGAGGAGACAGGAGGCAAGCTCAAATCTGTCTCCTCAAGCCAAGAACTAAGGGAGATTTATAGGATGGAAACAAAGGGAGGTGGGATGGTGATGGAGATTCAGGTTGGCATATTCTAATTGGTTATTTACAGAACTGTCTATATACGATAGAAATATGCTTGAGAGCTGGATTTTCTCTCCCTTGTTACAGGACCCCTCGCATTTCGTTTGCTTCTAGTGACTCCTCATTTCCATAATCTTGGTTCCAAGAAAGATGATTTTTGTTCCTAGTGTTTCAGGGGTCATTCAAGGGGCAAGAAGCTGTGTGTCTACACATGCTCCAGGTTCCCACTTGCAGCTAAATTTGACCGCTATAAAACAAGTTCAGGAATTTTAGTTATAGAAATCCTGGTATGCAGATTTTGACCTGAATCTTGATTTATAGTTAGGACTTCCAGCTATCTTGACCATGGTTTCAGTATGTCAATTTTAGTAAATAATAAATAAATAGCAATATACTATGCTTATAGTTTATTAAATATTCTAAAACTATTAGAATGTATGAATTTTACATACATTATTTAACTTTTATACACACAATATCTCAGGAAAATAGGAGCAGGTATACTTATCAGATAATGAAATGGAGACCTACAAAGTTTAAATGCCTTTTCTAGCACCTTCAGGTATGTTAGCACAAGGGGAACCAAAACCAAGGTCTCCTGATTCATAGATTGATAATGCTAAGCAACATTCCCAAGTATTCAAATGTGAAAAAAACTGACAAGTGTAAAAATGCAGTAAGTCAAACACTCTGCTACTATTCTGACTAAATATAATAAATTACTATTTTATTAAGTTGTATTAGAAATAGACAAAAGGAAGAGAAAAGGAAGAGAAGTTGGAATGTTTCTATGTAATTGGAGATTTTGCTTAACTGGTACATCACCAGTTAACTGCAATTTCTGTGCTCCACATGTCTCCCATTCTTCTGAGACTAACGATTTCCTGGAGGCACATTTTTCTCCTCGTCATAGCAAAGGTGCACTAGGCCTAGCTCTTGAGGGCAGGGCTCACAGCTGTCTCACTGTCACTCCATCTACTTTTCTTTGGTCAAACCAAATCATGTGGCCAAGCCCAATATCACTAGGGTGGAAGTAATTGCAAAGGCACATGACAAAAAAAGATAGAGGAAGAAGTCAAGAACTGAGAAAAAGAATGCAATATACAACAACTGGTATTTACCAAAAACATTTACCAATTAATTCACAGAGTACTCTACATGCCAGACACTAACAATATGATTGTGAACAAGACAAACATATCTCTGTCCTTAGGTAAATTGCAGCAGAATCTGTGTGCTTGTATGTATGTGTGTTCAAAAGTTATATTGCTTTAAATACCAGTCTGCCTTTGTTGATTCTGAAGTACATTTGGCAAGCCATAAAGTTCACTATTCTAAACATAAGCCTTTATTGTTCAGTATTGTATTGATGAAGATGAAAGAAATTAAGTTGAATATATAGTAATTCCAGAATACCCTTTTGAAATCTCAATTTTGACCAAGTCCACAATTCCTTATCATTTTTCCTATAAAACAATGAATACTTTTTTAAAAATTCCAGTTATTTTGGACTTACACACGTTTCAATTCGAGATACATGGGAATTTATTGTTTAAAAAAACATGAGGTGAGTAGAAGTGAAATTAAAGTCCATAAAATCGGAAAAATGTACCAAGTCCCAAGTCAAGTGGCAGGTTTCCATTAACGAAACAAATGACTTAATCATTCTCTTTCTTTTCCAAATACCCTAATGCTTTTTCACCCATAATCTCTCATTCTCAGACAAAAGAGAGCACCGCTAGTGAAGGGGACCCACACGAGTTCCCCGTGCAGAGAACTGTAGTCCACACCGAGTTTTGATCACACAAGGAAGAGTTTATTAAGCCAGCAGAGGTCAGGAGAGGAAAAATCTCAAATATACCTCCCCAAAGAAGACTAGGGTTTTTATTATTTTCAGGCAAAGAGAGATGGGGATAAGGATGTTGGGATGTCGAAGGATATTGATTGATTTGTTAATTGGAAGTGTGTAAGGGAAGGCCCTAGAGGCTGGCTGGGGTAAGTACTGGGTTACAAGTTACAAACTGGGTGGTAAATTGCTTAATTAACATCCATTAGGAACTGACATCATTTATCTAGGTAATATATAAAGTTGTAAATAGTTGATGCCACATAAGATAATGGTAATCTAAACAAAGGTTGGTTGGGGATAATACATAAAGTTGTAAATTACGTATTTAACATGACTGAGCTATTAAGGCTTGACAAAATCCAGGCATGGTAAGATAGGTATATACAAACAGGGGTTAGTTATTAGTTAAAGATTACAGTTATAAAAATTAAACATAGCATTTAGAATTAAAGAAATGTTTCAGCTACTTTTAAAAGTTAATAATTCAGTGATCATGGATATTTGTTCCTATTCTGTTTGTAAATTCCAGGCTCAGATAAAGAGAAGGGAGTGGGAAATTGCTAGGCACAGATAAAGGAAGGAAAACAGGAATTTACTTTGTGCCTAAAGACAATTTCTTGAGAATAGATTATAAGTGTATAGCTATATTGCTATGAGTTAGGAGGGTGAGATTACATAGTTAAAACTAAAATATTCATTAGCTCAATCTGAAAATTTAAGACTGCAGTGTAATGTATATCAAATGACTGCTTTTGGTCTCTTTCATGAGTACAAATACTGAAATATTGTTGAGAAGATATAGACATTTATTGAATCAATGAAAGAATGAATACATGACTTAATAAATCAACCAGAGAAAAGAGAGATAGGCCCAATGATTCCCTGCTGATGTCCATGGACTGCCATAGACTTCTTAGAATAAGGTGGTTGGATGTTGGGGAACAGACATTTCTTTGGAGTACTCAAGTGACCATTGAGTAACAGTCCAAGGTCACTTGAGTACTCCAAGTGTACTCAAGGGTCAATGGTAGCTCTCCAATTAACTCTTCTTTCTGGCATTTTTCAGCTGACTCACAAATATGTCCCAATATTGTATCTACTAGATTGCCCCAAGCAACACTCTCCTCAGTCATAAGGAGCTGCTGTAGCTTCCAGAACTTGCCATGCTGTCTTCTACTCATTGGTGACTGTGACTACTCTTTTCTGTTTTCTGTCTGCCTTTCCCCTGCTTATCCTCCTGGAGAGTCCTCCATTTCTCCAATACAAACACATTGCCTTTATAAAGTCTTCTGAAGTCCTAGTGGCAACAACCACTTCCTCCTCCATAACCCCAGAGTAACTTATACACGCAGTAAGTACTCTGATCCTTATGACATGATACTAAAATTACCAGCTGTTATCATATACGTATCAGTTTTACATATCAATTATCACTATTTAACAGGTGCTCAAATACCTGTTAAAAAAATAACTCATCACAAGTTTTCCCAATTGACTAAAGAATCATCAGCCAACAATTTAATATCACACTATCACAGACATAGTGTGGCCTTTTTCAGGCCCTTTCAAGCCTTTTTCTCAGTCCTGCTATAAACACCCATCTTACCTCACAACAGCAAAATAAACAGATGAGCATATTAGCAAGAAATATGCAAAATTCTGCGTTCTTGTTTGAAGGATGTCCTTTATTGCCCTTAATCCAGTTATAAATTGCAGAGTTTAGGATGTTTATGGACGTTTGTGTTTGGTTAAGACATGACTATATATTTAAGAGCTGGCAAGACTATTGAGCCAGGCTGTGACTGCAGCAGCAATTAGGCATTTTAACACATATTAGGGTAAGCTGCTGTATAAAATCCATATAAATGGGAGAAACATAAGTAATATGTTTCAATTAAAATATTACAAGTTTGGTTTTTGAAGGGGACTGAACATTACTGAGGATTCCCTGGAAAAATTAACTGTTCCCACACAGGGACCGAGGATAGCAGAGGTAAATGTAAGGGAAGTGCCTCTCAGGCATTGTATATGGGAATTGATGCAATAAGCAGGAGACTTGGGGGCCAGAATTCTTTTCCTAACTCCACACCAGTCTTTCTGTGCAATATGCACATCCTGAGACTCTGTATCTGGTGGAGAAAGACTTACTACTACTCACCAGAACTGGAAGTAAACTGGGCAAGATAGCAAGTACTACATCAATAAGCTGTCACATTAGTCAGTGCATGAATGGACTTTACCATCCTTCTTGCAAATATTGATGAGCAGCTCTTAAACTGAGAAAGCCTTATGTATAGAAAGAATACATAAACTTTGGAGTGAACACACCTTATTTTAAACCTCTGCCCTGCTTCCCTCTGCCGGGTATGTTAGACAAGTTAATTCACTTTTCTAAACCTCAGTTTTCTCACCTGTACAATGGATATAATATCCACCTCATAGAGTATTTTGTTAAGCATTAAATATAATGTATGTATATACACACAAATTGCCTAAGTGCAATGTAGGACTCTGTATTTTCACATGTGATATGGACATCCCAAGAGGAAGATCACAAGTAAGGGACAATAATCTGGACTCTAAATCTACTGCTCTATGTTTTCTATACTCAAAGAATCCAATCTTCCACTGCTTTCTTAAGCTTACCATGGTAGATCTGCTACCAGCGAGGCTCAGTGAAGGGCTATCTCAGTTCCCCAGCAGTTTCTGATAGCACGCAATCACTGGGGTCAAAGGCAGAACTTGAAGACTCTGAATATCAGCTCTACCAAGGCTGGCACCAGCCAACTGTTCTGGGTGTATTCCTGTCGCGCTTGGGGGGAGAGAGACAGAGATGGTGTAACCCTGCCATCTGTTGATGTAGCAGGATACTGTACCACTTTTGGAAGGAGTTAAGGATTCTCAAAGCTCAGAAGAAAGGTGAGAGATCAGTATGCATTAGGATGAAATTCCGATCTCTATTTTACTAACTCTAGCTGTATTACTGCACTTTCACTATTATATGCAGGCTGGTGGAACCAGGGATTCCAAGACAATATTCCCCTACAAGTTCTTTCAGTTGTAATCCACTCCATTCCACCTGAATACCAATATGATTATTAAAATAGCTATCTGCACTTCTCTGGGGGAACATTCAATAGATTTTTGAAGGTAAATCATATGAACAAAGAAGAACAACTCCAATATATGTCACTAGAAATAAAGGGTTCCCTGCAGGGCATGTGGCATTTTTTAGCTTTATAGCATAGGTCTCTTATCAAACACACAATACTGATCAAAATTAAAATGTGTTCAGTGGAAACTGCAGCTCTGGTTCTAAAATATTTAGGATGACTGTATTAATATCAAAGATTACTAAAGTGAGAATAAAATTGACCTCTGATTAGACTTAAAATCATATCCTAGAACTGAAACCATATTTCTTGGGAAAAAGAACTCAAGAAATCATCAGCATTTCCTTAACTCCAAGCAAAGCTATGTAAATGATTTTCAGATAAATTCTTGTCTATAAAATCCCTAATCTCCAAAAATCCTCTCTCACAAGAACCAAGCACCTATATTTTTAGGAAGTGTTCAGTTCATGCCAAGCTTTAAGCTACTTTACTATTTTCCTGACCTCCCTGAGGGTTGGCATTGGTTAATCAACCCTTTCCTCTGAGACCTCCACACATCTTTAAATTAGGTATTAAAACTGACATTCACTTACTTGTTGCTGAGGCTTTCCTTCTTTTGTTTTGTTTTGTCTTTTCATTTGCTTTTGAGAAACTAAGTTGTATTCATTCAATTTTTTCACTGAAAAGATATTTACAGCATGCTTACTAAATAATGAGCAATCTGCTAAGTAATGAGAATTCAAATGTAGTGGGTCGGATATTACACAAGCAAATATCTCAGTGTGGAAAATATGGAGCTTAAATTTTATTTTACCACATGTCCATATAATTCCCATTTTAAACCTGCATTTCACCTAATAATGGAAGCTTTAGTTCATTTCAGGAAAGCTTAAGGCCTATTTTCAGTCACTTTAGGATTGTTGTGGTCTCTTTAGAGTAAGCTCAGTGAATTTAAAGATCTAATATATATATATTTGTGATTCTAACAATGGAAGAAATTACAACATTGATGTGGAGGCAGTGGCCACTGGAGGCTCTGGGGGCAGGGAGAAGGAAAAAGTGTTGTAATACGGGGACTTTTCTAGGACTTGGGAATCGTCCTGAATGACATTGCAATGACAGATATAGGCCATTTTATATCGTCTCATAACATGCAGAACTGTGTGGGAGAGAGTGTAGACTACAGTGTGAACTACGGTCCATGCTCAGTGGCAATGCCCCAGGATATGTTTATCAATTGCAATGAATTTGCCACACTAATGAAGGATGTTGTTTATGTGGGAGGGTGTGGGAGGTGTGGGGAGTGGGGCATATGGGAATCCCTATATTTTTTGTGTATATTTATGTAATCTAAGTATCTTTTTTAAAAAATTATTATTAAAAAAAGTAGACAGCAATACAAAGAATGGTTGTAAACACTATGTGATAAGTGATACAGGGGATATGTACTATAGAAGCACCGAGAAGGAAAATATCATTCTTGGATGGTTATACCTTTTACTCTTAGACCAGTCAATTCTGGAATACTGGCCAAATGTTTATAACATAAAGTTATCTGCAATCATGTATGTAATGTGTATCTTAGTAGACACAGAATGGTTTGATTAAAATTAGAGTATCTAATGTGATATAATAAACATGTGGTCTTTAAAAAATAAATAAATAAAAGATCTAATATATCCCCTTTCTCCCAGAGGTGATATAAAGGTTTCAGCCAAGCTTATCAGAATCCAGGCATCCTCTATCCCTTCCAAATTCTCACTGAGAAGTGACTCTTCTATCTTGGCTCTGGTCATTCGCCTCTAACTTTGCTCCGTGGAGATATATTGGGTCCCAACATGGCCACCGCTCATTAGGTTCGGGTAAGTCCCTGTGCATACCCACACTTCAATGCCAGGCTCCTTTGCTTGCACTGCTCCTCTTGGAGGCATTCCAAGCCCCACTCAGGAAACACAGAAACTTTCATATACTCCCCTACACCTCTCCAGGGTAGCTCTGGGGGGCGGGTGGGAAGAAGTGGTGTCAGTTCAGAGCAAATCTAAGAGTTCTTGGCAGCCATCTCTTTATTTGGATGGCTGTACCATGTTGCCACCAAGGACCTCCCAAAGGAACCCTGCCTGGGCTTGCTGTCATGTGCATCCTCTCTCCCAGCTCCACCCCTGGCAGGCCCCAGGCCGCTGCAGGGCAAATGGCCCTTTCATAAGAACATATGGAAGCTGGCTTCACAGGGACAAGCTAAGCTCTCAATAGTACTCTCCCCAAACTGATAAATGTTTTAGCTAGCCCGAAGGGTCAGAATAATGAGACTTTTCACTTATGCACTTCCCAAACTATTACTTAAAGCCTGGTCATTCAATGTGTGGACCAGGGACCAGAATACTTGGCTATATGAGCAGGCCTATTAGAAATTCAAAAACTCTAGCCTGCCCCAGACCTGCTAAAGATGACACTGCTTTTGAACAATATCCTAAGCTGATTCATATACACTTCCAAGTGAGGGAAGCACTGCTAGTTAAGGCACAAACTGCTACTGATTTTGAGACTTAGCCTTTTACTCCAAAATGTCTGGCCCTAACAAGACAGAAAGCCTTATGCTCGATGTCATTTTCTCTAATAGGAAATTCCAGAGCCCATTTTGAAACTCAAAGCCAAGGGTTGGTGTAGTTTTTGTTTTCTCTGATCTTTTGCATTACTGAACTCCATTCAATGACTGTCCTTTGAGCCAATAAACATCACCGAGTGAGTAGGGGAGAGAAAAGTGGAAAATTCAGTAGAGAGGTGGAGAATAAACCAGGGTTAATATCTGCAAAGTTTATCTACCACCCAACCCAAAGAATAATAATATAGCTTCTTACACCCTTTAAGGAGCACACACTAGTAGGATCCCTGATTCTACCAGCCCGCAAATTACTTTAAGGTAGTAGTTGCGATAAAATCCTCATACCTAGCTCTGCAGTCACATATCTCTTCCCTGGACATTCTCATAGCTCTACCTCATTCTCCTACGTATAACTTCCCTTGCTTAAAGTCTCTAACCACACTTCACACAGGCACTGACCAAGAAAACCGAGCTGGTTCTCCCAACATAATGAGATAAATCACAACATTTCACCTACTTCTGACAAACTGTATTCTACCCCAGTCCTTGGAAAAGTTTTGAAACGGGGAGAGGGAGAAGTGAAGAGCACTCTTTCTAAATCTGCTTTTTAATAGATGGAAAGAAGAAATGACTAAGACATATTCTGGCTACTGGAATTCAGGGAGCGTTACCATGAATTCTTGGTTAACCACATAGCAATTCATTTCTCCCTGTAGCCAGACTATAGTGAAAAGGGTGTTTCACGGAGAGGTAAAAACATATAGAAAGTCAAACATATCCTCCAGGAGCTTATTTCTTTCTGGTACCCTGAAATCCCTGCAAAAAAATCATCAGTATAGGGTATAATATTTTTAGTTTTTTGTTTGTTCCAGAAAAGCATGTTAAGTTTTTCTAAGTTTGCACAACACCTTTGTTGATAAAGTTCGAAGGGTCACAGCATCTTGGTGAGTTAAGGGCACAGGCATGATCACCCCCATTTGAAAGGCAAAGATGGATGCTAAATTGGAACCCAGAATCTCTAGATCTCCACAACGTTTCTGAGAATTTAGGTAAACATATGCCCCAGTGAGATTATTTACTTTTTTTTCCACCTTTCAAAAGTCCAACTGGGACAAGAAATAATATATTCACTCTTTCTAGAATCTTTGGTGGTTGATCACCAGTTTTCCTCCCTTGGAACTCAAAACCACAGAGAGCGAACTCTCTGATGTCACGGAGGCATCCACCCCATAAGCTGCTGTGGTCCTCAAGTCTTCAGGACTGTTCCCACTGCACTACAAATGCACATTATTTCCCCTAATAAACTTCCAGCTATTCATCAGCTTTCATGGAGTGATGAAGCCTTTCTTTGAAATGCCTACCTTGCCTTTTAGTCAGGAGCAAAAGAAAACAGGTTCCCCTGGTAAACATTTCTCCTATAACATGGTAAGTGAGAAATTGCCCCTCTTTCCCCTTCCCCCACATACTTTTCCCCATGCAGCATTTAGAAAACTCTGCCCAAGAATATTCCTATATGAAGAAAAAAAAACATCATCTCAAAATTATTAAAATCTCTGTGGGAATTCATGATTAATTTTAAGGCCTGGCAGATTAAAATACATTATTATGTACACTCTAGTGCATCCTTTCAGATATTTTCAGAATCTGATTTTGCTCTCTTGATACACACCAATGACTCTACATGTATCTAGTAGATTGCAAGGAATAGATTAGCATTAAAGAGGCAGTATTGTGTTGTTAGGTTGTTATATGTAACTTGTGCTCATACATTAAGAAAAATGTACCTGGCATTCCGCCGGACATGACCAGGCCTCTTAAAAAAAGAGAAAAAGTGAGAGAATCATTAATACTTGGTGACAACACAGTCGTGGCAGCAGTTCTGAAATTCTGACCTTCGGAGTTTTCACTGACGTTTTTATCCAGTTCCCAGAGAGACGACAAACCACAATAGCCTGCTAGAAAATGGAATGCAGGCATTTATTTTCAGAAGCTGTCAAACTTCCTACTTCCTAATCATAAAAGAATTGTCCTTTTGGCTTTTCCGTGGGAGGTCACAATTGCAGTTGCAGGGAGAAGGATAAACCTGCAGATTTCTTCTCTTTGTTGAGGATGGAGTAAAATCTGTGGAACACAGGTAAACAAAAGCACACACAACCCTTATCATGTTTCACTTTTAGGATGTTCAGGTACACTGAAAAAGAAATCAGCTTTCCTCTTCTTCTAAGATGTATCACTTCCACCTTTGATGGCCTTCCTGATTTCATGGCCTTGAACAAGTACAAGTAGCATGATTCTTGGTATCTAGGTGTATCTGTCACTCAGAAGCCAAGCTGTTCCGCTCCACCCAATATATTCTGTGAGGTGTATTTTATCACTAACAAATGTTACTCAGAAACAAAAGATTTTGACTCATTTAAGGATTTCATCGAGTTTTTGACATAGTAATAACTCAATAGCTAGGAGTGTTGTTGTTGTTGTTGTTTTATTCCAAAGCTAATATACAATAAGTTCGAAGGGTCACAGCATCTTGGTGAGATAAGGGCAGCAGGCATGGTCACCCCTATTTTAAAGGCAAGGACAGATTCTAAATTGGAACCCAGAATCTCTAGATCTCCACAACTGTGTCCTAGAATTTATGTAAGCATACGCCCCAGTGAGATTATTTACTTTTACAATAAGATCTTATATAAAAATGAATTTGTATATATATATAAACAACATTTTTGTGAGCAAATACACATATATGCATATATATTTATATATCATTTTGCAAATGTTTGTATGTATTGTGAGAATTTTGATTTTTACCCATAATGAAAATATATATATATATAAAAATAAAAAAAATAAAAAATAAAAAATAAATAAAAATAAAAATGAATTTGCCTTTTCTTTTTAAAATCATATAACCAAATACACACACAAAGCTCACCTTCAACAAAAGGACAAAGTGTCCACGTTGGACCTCTTTCCCCTACTCCCGTTTCTCTTGCCAGACACTTCTCTTATTCACCTTCCCTCCCCACTTCTAATTTTAGAAAGTAATTTTATTATTAAAACTGCTTCACATGTGGGCTTACTCTTAACATCCTAACTTTTTAGTAAATAGCATTAGATTAACCGTAAAATATGGGCTTCCCTCTCTATCTCTTTGACCTTCTTCCACCTATAATCCCCCACCCTTACTCATCCCCCACCATCCACTCTACAGCCACTGGTCTGCTTTCTATTACCAGGCTCTCCCAACCTTTTTCTTCAATGTTCTTTTCCCCTCTCCCTCTTTATTTTTCTCATTTGTGTAAGCAGCTGATGAGTGAGAGGTACAAAAAGAGCTGATGAGTGAGAGGTACAAAAATATTTGTTAGTGATAAAATATACCTCATAGGTGAGAAAGCTCAAGAAACTCTGCTTGTCTTGACTACTAACCATATGTGATACTCCGCTCACTGGCTTCTCATTTATTAATAGACTTTCAAAGAAGTATACATAGGGGGAGGGAGGAACTTATTCAGGGCTATTGCAAATAATCATAGACATTCCACTTGTGTGAAATTATCTTTATTTATACATACACACACACAAATATTTTTGTTCACTATCCTAAAACATACTCTAGGGTAGTTGTGTGTTATTCTAGTATTTGTGTAAGTTTACAGTCTGGAAGAATGTACAGTGATGAAAGTGACCCCAACTAATTGCATTTCAGAGAGATTTGTCTTCCCTTAATCAGGGCTCTAGGTGGCCACTCAGCTCTAACAGACCCAAAGAACCTCCTGGGTTTTTATCCTGCCCTATCTACTACCAGACCTTGTTTGGCTACCAACCACTGAAATGTATATGAGAAACAATAGAATATAGTCATCAAGACATGGTGTTGTAGTCAGATCTTAGTTTGATTCTCAACTATGCCACTTAGTAGCCACATATCCTTGGACAAGTTGCTTAATGTTTATGAACCTCTCCTATAAAATACATATCACAAGCCTCCCTCATGGAGTCACTGTGTAGAGTTTATGCTTTGCACATACATGGTAATCATTATTATTATTATCATCATCATCATCACTGTTATTTTATGCCCAGTATTTCATTCCCCTGAGCATAAATTCTTTTTCTGTTCCTCATAATCAACCTGGGAAACTGATCAGCTGATGTTTCATGTTCATGAGCAGTTCTTCCAAATAATGTATTAGTATAGTTTCCAAGAAAACATTTTAGGATTTTCCAGCCATATTGAGAAGAAAAGTTACCATCTTAACCAAAATAAGTGACTTCAATAGAGAGAAGGTTATCATGCAGACCTCTGACTGAGTTCCTTGAGAAAATGGGTCCTTAAGTAAGAATCTCTCAAAATTCAACCAATGAGAAGATGGGCAGAAATTGCTAGCACCAGGGGGAACAGTTTTAGTATTTACCAGCTCATCTTGGTTCTGAAAGCCAGCTGAAATTAGAACCCTCAAATTTGAAAAAGGAATTCAGTGAGAGATTCACTAGGGAAGCACCTACAAGGTGCTTTTCTTCAACTAGGTTTTGTAGGTAGAGCAGCATTGGGTGGAGGGGGTGAGGTGGGTGACAATGCCCAATTCCAGGGTCCAAAAACCTCCTGGCTTCCTAGGCTCAGTGCTAACCAAAAAGAAAATGTAGAAGCAAGATCTGGTCCTCCTTGATGTTACCATTGGCTATCTCACAGAAGAGAGAAAAATAAATAAATCCAAGTTGTCATCAGCTTCACATAAAGTAAATTATCAATAAACCTTAGATGGTATCTAATAAATACACATATATACATATATGTGTACATATGCATGTGTATTTATAGATAGGTCAATAAATACACAAATGATTAGAGAGTTGAAAGAGAGAGATATGAGAGAAAAAGAGAAAGTATACATACATACATACATACATACATACATACATACTAGTATTCCTCTTCTTTTATCCATTCATAACCTTCACCTACAGGAGAATGGATATAAATCATGTGAATTTTTAAAGTAGATAATCAAAGTAAATATTTAAACAATAAACTTAACCATATTTTTACTAAACACATAAATCAGACTGATACAGTGGAAGAAATAAACACCATTTTCAAAAGTTAAACAGACCTAAGTTATATGCAATGTTTACCACTTACTGTGTGAGCTTGGGGAAGTCACTTAGTGTCTCTGAGACCCAGTTTCCACATAGGATCAAATATAATAATACTTATTTTATATGATTACTGTGAAATTCATAAACATATAAAGTATCTGACACCACAGGTTTTCAATATTAGCTGGCTTCTCTTCCACTCAGTGTTTGATTGAAAAGCACTAAAGAGGGTTCTTTGAGTTCAGACAGGCAAATCACTTTCTTTCATGAGCAGTAAGGAACAAGAAGGGGGCTCCAGCTACAGAACTGAAATAGAGGCCAGAGCCAGAAGGACTGATCTTGGGGCACACAGGCAGGGGCGAAAATTAGGAAATAAATTCTGAAAAGACTAAGAATTCCACTAGACATAGGACTAGAGTTCATCTGAGGTTAGAAGTGTGGATTGCTGGATCCAGCATCCAAGGCATTCATGACTGAGCAAAAAGACTTAAAAGTTTCCTGCCGAGGAGATTGGGCCAGTCTGCAGCCTTGATGATATATATTTGAGTAAGTCATTATATTAAACATGGGATCAGGAGATAATATTGAAATGATAATATTGAAATGTAAAGTATTTATGGCTATAGTCTTCTGTCTGAAGGAATTATTTATTTGTCTGTTTATTTTTTGTTTGATTGAGTTACTCTGCATCTCAAGGAAGTGTGAGAAGCCAAGAAGGATTAGGCTGCTTTACATATTCACAAGTAGATGCTGCAAAAAGAGGGGTTAAAAGGGAAGAAGAATCTGAAAGTGAGAGAAGAAACTTTTGGAGATTTGGTAGAGAATCTGGGGTGTGGTTGCTTTGTATGGTATGTTTGGGAGCTTTTTTGAACAAGTTGTATAATATGTTTATGCAATACAATTTCCCTTCTCCCCTCACCAATAGACTTTAGTGTTAACAATAATAATATTAATTGTTACATGTATTAGATGTTTAGCATGTACACTGTCCCAAGCTCTTTAAATAAATTAATCCTCACCACAGACCGAGGAAATAGGTGCAGTATTTGTTCTCATTTTACAGATGTGGAGCCTGAAACTGAAAAAGGCTCAATCATTTGCCTAACATTACCCATCTATAAGTTGGGGACTGGAATTTAAACCAAGTAGCCTAGTTCCAAGATCTGTACTCTTAGTCACTCAATAAGTTTAAGATTCTGGAATCTAATGTGTTTGTTTGTTTGTTTGTTTGTTTGTTTGTTTGTTTTTTAATGAGACACCATGTGAAGGAGAGAAAAAGATAGGCCCAGTTTATTCTAACCACAGGAAGAGTAATAGTAATTAGCAACTACACTTCATGCCTAATGTGCTAGACACTTGTGCTAAGCACTTAACAGATTACATAATCCTTTCAACAATCCATGAGATAGCTATTATTACTCTCTGGTTAGTTCAGCTGAGGAAACTAAGTTCATAAAGATTAAATAACTTGACCTGTATCAACAGTGAGTGGCATATGTCTGGGGCTTCTTATTTCCTGGTCTTGGATTATTTTCAGCCTCTGGCTTGGGACAGCATTTTGGTAGCTGTCCCTTCATCTGGAAAGCCAAGAGACAACCTCTGAAGTTGAGGAGAGACAAAATTACTGGTTATAGCATATCTGCTGGGCTCCTCCTTTTGGTGGCAATCCCACTCACCAGGAGCCCCACAAATCACACAACTAAGTATCATTGAGATGTGACATCTCAATGGATGGGCCACTCACCTAAGTCAGAGGCATCCCTGGACACACATGCAGTTACACAGATACACACACACTCACACACTTCCCTCTTTGTTGGCATTTACCCTCTCCCTACTTAAACCCAGTGTCATAATGCAGGGCTGAAGTAGAAGGCAAAAGTCTACTATGCCATGCACTCTAGAGTTTCAATATTCACTTGAGTATTAGATAATAACTGTTCAGAAAATGGGTTCTGACCATAATGAGTATAAGTCCAAATACATATTAAGGTTTCCACTTATGGTTAAGGTCAAAACCTTGCCTTGATTTTCTAAAACACCACAGTGGAGTGGACACTGAATTTTAAATGTCCTACAATATTAATTCCTTTGTGTATTTGAGGCAGCTTAGCCAGCAGCTTTGGGCAGACCCAGGAGAAGAAAAAACAGGAAGCAAGAGGAAAGAGAAGGAGTGATCACTAGTGCATGAATTGAGGAAACAGCCATTTGTAAAAAGAATTCCATAATAACATGTAAAAAGGCTTTTTTGTAAATTTCCCACTCATTTTTTTCTTCTCTTGCCTCAAGACTTTTTAGTTTTAAACAGTGGAAAAAAGTCAAGTCATTAAAGTCAAGAAGAAAGCAAAAAAGGGTAAAGGCATTAAGTTGGTCATTATCTGAAGAATTGGAGGTGAGATAGTTGTAACTCCAATATTCTCAGTTGGAAAATTCATTAATTCATTCCTTCTTTCATTCATCATATATTTACTAAGCAGTCACAAGGGTTGGATAATGCTGTCCCTGGCTTTATGGAGTTTATATTCTACTGGTAGGGAAAATCAATAAACAAGTAAATACGCAAATAGGCTTATATTCATAAATGATAGGAAAAAAAGGAAGAGAAATGGGAATAACACATTGGGAGTATATTGAATTGGGTAGACAGAGTAGAAAATGTTTTGATATGAGGCCAACATAACTGTCACACCAAAGTCAGATAAAGATACTGCAAGAAAAGAAAACTATAGACTAATAAGTCTTATGAATATAGATATAAAAATCCTCAACAAAATACTAGCAAATCAAATGCAACAGCACATTTAAAGAATTATACACCATGATCAAGTGGGATTTATTCCAGGTGTGCAAAGGTGGTTCAACATAAGAAAATCAGTTAATGTAATACTACACATTAACAGAAGGAAAGGGAAAAAGTCATATCATCTTTTGACAAAATCTAGCACCCCTTCTTTATAAAAACACTTAGAAAGCTAGGAATAAAAGGGAATTTCCTCAACATTATAAAGAGCATACATGAAAAATAATCAGCTACCATCTTACTTGATGGTGAAAGACTGAAAGCTTTCCCTCTAAAATCAGGAACAAGACTAGGGTGTCCATTGTCACCACTGTTATTCAACATTGTATTGGAAGTACTAGCCAGAACAACTAGGCAAGAAAAAGAAATAAAGGCATCCAAACCAGAAAGGAAGAAGTAAAACTTTCCCTGTTTTCAGATGCATGATCCTTATACAAAAAATTCTAAAATATCCACAGAAAATCTCCTGGAATTGATAAATGAATTCAACAAAGTAGCAGGGTACAAGATCAACACCCAGAAATCAGTAGTGTTTCTATTAGCAATGAACAATCAGAAGAAGAAATCAAGAAAAAAAAAAAACTCCTTTTATAATAGCAACCATAAGCACCTAATATCTAGGAATAAATCTAACCAAGGATGTAGAGGACTTATATACACTCACAGAAAACTATAAAACATTGCTAAAAAGAAATCAAAGAAGACCTAAATAAAGGAAGGACATTCCATGTTCACAGTTTGAAAGACAAAATACTGGTAATATGTCAACTCCCCCCAAAGTGGTTAACAGATTCAATGCAATCACAATTAAACTTCCAACAACCTTCTTTGCAGAAATGGAAAAGCCAATCATCAAGTTTATATGGAAGGGTAAGGGGACCCAAAGAGCCAAGGCCATCTTGGAAAAGAAGAACAAAGTTGGAGAACTCACACTTCCCAATCATAAAACACATTACAAAGGAACAGTAATCAAAACAGCATGGCATTGGCACAAAGTCAGACATACAGACCAATGGAATTGAACTGAGAACTCAGAAATCAACCTTCACATTTATGGCCAACTGATTTTTTTTTTTTTTTAAAGATTTTATTTATTTATTCATTTACCCCCTCCCCCTGCTGCCTGCACTCGCCGGGTCAGCCAACCACGCCGTGCGGGCGGGCCCGCCCCCACCAGGAGGCCCCGGGAACCGAACCCGGGGCCTCCCATATGGCAAACGGGAGCCCCACTGATTGAGCCACAGCCGTTTCCCAAGGCCAACTGATTTTTGACAAGGGTGTAAAGACCACTCCATTGGAAAAGAATAGTCTTTAATAAGTGTTGCTGGGAAAACTGGAACCCCATTGGCAAAAGAATGAAGGTGGACCCCACCTCACACCATATACAAAAATCAGCTCAGAATGGGTCAAAGACCTAAATAAAAGAGTCAGAACTATAAAACTCCTAGAAGAAAACATAGGGACCAGTGTTAGGCAATAGTTTCTTAGACTTTACACCCAAGGCACAAAGAACAAAAGAAAAAATAGATAAATGAGACCACATAAAAATTTTAAAATTTTGTGCACCTCAAAGCACTTTGTCATGAAAGTAAAATGACAACCTACACAATGGCATAAAATATTTGGAAACCAAATATCCAATAAGGATTTAATATCCAGAATGTATGAAGAAATCCTTCAACTTAACAACAAAAAGTCAAATCACCCAATTAAAAAATGGGAAGAAGTCTTCAATGGACAGATCTCCAAGGAAGATATACAAATAGCCAAAAAGCACATGAAAAGATGCTCAACATCATTATCCCTTAGAGAAATGCAAACCAAAACTATAAGATACTATTTTACACCCACTCAAATGGCTACTATTTAAAAAGAAATTATGAGTTTTGGAGAGGATGTGGAGAAATAGAAACACTCATTCATTGCTGGTGAGAATGCAAAATGGTGCAGCCACTGTGGAAGACAGTTTGGCAGTTCCTCAGAAAGTTGAGTATAGAATTACCATATAACCCAGGAATCCCACATCTAGGTATATATCTGAAAACAATGAAAGCAGTGACTAGAGCAGATACTTGCACACCAGTGTACATAGCAGTATTATTCACAATTGTCAAAAAGTGGAAGCAACCCAAGTGTCCAGCCACTGATGAATGGATAAACAAAATGTGGTATATACACCCAATGAATATTATTCAGCTGTAAAAAGGAATGAAATTCTGATACATGCAACAACATGAATGAATCTTGAAGACATCATGTTGAGTGAAATAGGCCATATACAAATATTGTATGATCTCATTGATATGAAATAATTCGAATAAGCAAATTCATAGACTCAGAATCTAGACTATAAATTACCAGGGGATGGGGTAGGGGTTGAGAATAGGGAGTTAAGGTTTAAAATATACAGAGTTTCTATTTAGGATGATGAAAAAGGTTTGGTAATGGATGGTGGTTAGTGGTGAATATAATTAACAGTACTGAATTATTTATCAGAATGTTAAAAATGGAAATGTTAGGTTGTAAAAAAGAAAAAAGAACGATTTGAGACAGTCACATAAAAAAGTAGAAAAAAATCAGCAGAAATGCACATTCTAGTAATATTTTTTTTCAACAAACACTTATTCACTGTGCTACTGTGTTAAGTGCAGAGTACTTTCCTGTTTTTGGAAGAGAGAATGACACATCATTCTAGGTCCCTGAGGCAGATATCCATAGTGTGGAAGAGGAGGATGGATGGGCTGAGTAGAGAAATCAGAGATTTTTAAAGAGGGGACTTTTGACCCAGGCCTTGAAGACAGATCAAAAGCTCAACAAATGGCAATGAGGCTAGAAAGAACCTTAGAATAATATAATGTAGAGACAAACATTCAAGCTAAAGAAATTATACTTTATCCATTGGGCAGTGGGGAGCTACAGGGACTTGTAAGGAGGAGAGAGGTTCTGTTGGGTTTGTTTGAGAAAGACCACATGACAGAAGTGCAGGGTTGGATTGGATCAGGCAGTGACAGAGCTGGGAGCCTCGGTAAGAAGAAATCAGGTCACAGGAGAGAGGCCCTTCAAGCCATGTCCTCCACCACCCGTAGCCCGATGGGGATTATAGGAGGAAACAGACTGGAGGAGAGACCATAGCAATGCATAGCGCTTGCTCAGAGGTGGAAGCTGCTCTGACCTCAGCCAATGGACCATCTCTAGGGACACTGTGGGCATGCTCTCCCAAGCTGGCAGGTGTGAAAACACTGCAAAGGAAAGCCAGAGGTGGGGACAGTCCCTTCCACAAAGGACTGAACTTACACCCCAAATCATTGCGTGACTCCACCATGTACAAACTGTCCTCATCTGCAGCTCTCTATGAGCTTTGGCACTTACTGAATGAAAAAAGAATGCAACTTCTAATGCCTCAAAAAGACAATCTGTGCCACTAAGAATCAAGTAAAGATAGCGTCCTCTAGTCCCACATGTAGGTGGCCTTCCTGAAATTGAATTTCAGTTTGAACAAATAACTCTTAGCTAGCTATGTCTGAGTAGAAAAGGAAACATAACATGAGCATTAAAGATTTAATTGATCATTTTCATTATTATTCAGTAGCCACGGTCCCAATTCCAATATGCTTACTTACAATATATTTAGTGTTTTAAAACTGTTTCCAGAGTAGATGTTGTTTTTAAACTAACAGCTGTTCGTGGGCTGGTTTTGTGTCATTTCCTATTTGAAAACTTCAGATGTTGCTTTCAACCCTTGCTGCCCTTGTCATGCTGGCATATCACCAGGACCTTGCAACCAGAAGCCACCTAGAGCAGTAGCCAGCAGGAGAAAGATATATTTTTGATATGCAAAGATGGCATGGAGAATAAAACCAAGGCTACTCAAATCCAGCGTTGTGACTGTATGCACTCCCTCTTTCTCATTCTACTTCCTGACGTTTTCATATTTTCTATGAAACTAGTGTTGCCTTCATAGCTACATTCCTCCCTTCCTGCCCATGAAAAAAACCTATCTTGATTTTGTGATAAAAGACTTTTTGTTCTGCATAAAAGCTAAAACACTTATCACAAATCCAGGAGGCACAATCTCTTATTTTCTTAGGTTTATCTACAGAAGCAACACAGCTCCTTAGAAGTTTGGGAAATGTTTACATCATATGAAATTGGACACAAACTTCCTTGGAAATCCAAAAGCCAGGAAGCAGCTTCTTGTGCTTTGAGACATCCAAACTTCCCTGTGAAATTTGAATTATGACTTTTGCCCTGTGTCATTATTTTTCTATAATACTATAATCATTTTTCTGCTTTCTAGTCCTTTGCTTGTCTCCTTCCTCTGCCTCAGAGTGAATGTTCCTAGGTAGATCTCACACAAGTGAGAAATAGTCACCCTAGCTCCCAAAGGCCTTTCAGGGAGAGGACCAATTAAGGGATATGAATTGGGTTTTGTTTTTGAGAGCTACTGATAGCTTGTGTACAATACCTGACGTGGGATATGTGGGATACAACACCCAATTCCTCCATCTCATGAAAGCACTCCAGTTTACCCATTCTTAGAGGTGATAAACCCAAGGGCAAGAAAGAACAAGTAATAAGGTGTTCTTGTCATGCAGCTCAAGATTTTTAAAACACATTAGCTGTAATTTTTAGATAGTCAGAATTTAGTGAACCATTAAAAATGACCCAGTTCACTGAACCAAACTGAACTGAACAGATGGAATTCCACCCTCCCTACGCTTGAGTGACTCCGCGAACAATGCAAAGTCTTCTTTTTAAATCCTTCCTCAGAGCTACTTACCTCACTCGTACAAACATGCAGGGGAGACTAGGTCATTTTTATATTTGGCTACTCTCTTATTGCATCTGGAAGCCGGAAGCCAGCACCCAGAAAATGCCAAATTTGTGAGACTGAGTATCGTGCTTTGCAGGTTGTTTACATGTTGCCATTTATTCCTGAGTTTGACTCTGCATGTGAAGCTCAACAAAGTCCTAATTTCTCTCTTTCAGAACCAGTGTCAGATCCAGCTCTCTGCATTTTATGGCTTCTTCCTTCCTTCATATTCTGTTTCTTCTCATAAGAATAAAGCACAGATTGGAGATAATATTCTTCCTTGCCCTGTTCTCTATTCTTTACTAAACATCCAAGAACACCTGCTCATGGATATTTTTTAATTTTGAAAATTAAATATCTATTCATTAACCACTCTTGTTTAAAAAAAAATGGAGCTGATACGAACTTTCTAATGAATCCTAGAATGACATCCTAATGTATAAGAATCCTCCATAACATGGCACTATGTCTTGTTATTCTAAAATCCCCAATATTCTGCGGAACACTATGATACAATGGTTGGAAAATGAAAATGAAGAGCCTCTCAGAGCCTCTAGGCAGTGAGAATATCTCACAGAAAGAGATACATAAAAGGTTAAAATTGTGGCAAAATAAGAATAAAACCCAGAGACCAAAACAGAGCCATCTGTATCTACACAGACTTTAGAAAAATAGAGATTAGAGAGGTTTCATTATGCTGGCTGTCACGTGACTGGGAAAGCTGTAAAACAAACTGTGTTACGGTCTCGGGATGAGGTCTTAGAAGTGGAACCAAAATGGGTGCACATTTGTTTGTTTTAGTCTGTATCAGCTTTAAGTGTTAATTAACACGGTGCACTGCATTATCTCTGTGTCTGTAGCACAGAGAGAGGGCCAACGTTGTCCCCACCCCGCCCCCACAAAGCTTCTGTGGGGCAGTTCTGTTTGACATTCTGGCCTCGGTGTAGGGCAGGAAGATGTAACCTTTGTAACCAAATCCAAGGCTGGTTCTGAATTTGGGAATGACCAGTCAATTAACCTCTACGTCTCAACTCACTCATCTGCAGGATGAGAATGTTAATATTGCTCATTCTGACCCTGAGGTAGCTCCCTGCTCAATTCTGATTGGAAACTAAGTCAACAGCAACCAAAGCAGACATTCACCGTTGACGCTGAAGCTCTCTTATCCCTGTTTTTCTGTTGTTTACCAATCTCAGAACTTCCAGTCTCTCCAGTCTTCCCTACCACCTGCCCTCACTCATGTAGACAATTTTAAAAAGTGGCTTTGGAGAGAGGATATAGCTCAAATGGTTGAGCGCCTGCTTCCCACATACAAGGTCCTAGGTTCATTCCCAGGTACCTCCTAAAAAAAAAAAAAAAAAAAAAGTGGCCATGAATGGGTGTGTGCCATTCTGACTGCATCTTTTTCTATGCTGCCTTTCTGACAGGGTGGCTGGAAGAGCTTCAGGCAGTATGGCAGCCTTGTTCTTCATTCGTCAGTTAAATATTCTTCTGCGTACAACTAATCTTACTCTAACTCACGTCCGAGTAATTCATTCATTTATTCAACACTTATCGAGCTCTTATTATGTGCCAGGCTCTATGAAGACAGAAGGATAACTAAAACAATCCTTGACTTAAAAGATCTCTAAGGGCGAACACACATATATGGAAATAATAACAATTAATGTTGCTACAGCAATTTGCAATGGCTTGCACCTGTTTGATATCAGTGTAATTCAAAACAATCCCCCAAAACTGTCCTATCAAACAACTGAAGTTACATAAATAAAATTTTTATCATATCTACTGGCTTTCAAAAAGTGTCATGATAAAAGAAGCCCTTCGGTAAGAACTTTCCTGAGAGGGAAGACAGAGGTTGTTCTTTTTCCAATTATCTTTGTATCCTTGCCTTAAAATGGTCACAACTGCAGCATCACTGATGTCATCTGGAATTTCTTCATCATTCTCAAGCTTCAAGATGAGAGCAAGGAGCCATAGTGTGCATTTTCCTCAGCCGATTTGAAGATTTCAGCAGGGATTCCATCAGCTCCAGATGCCTTGTTGTTTTTCATCTGCTTGATGGCTTTCCTCACCTCATAAAGAGTTGGAGGGATTTTGAGATTGCCACTGATTGGGAGTTGTGGGATGGAGTTGAAAACACTCCCACTGATAAAATAATTTCCACTAAAGTCCTTGAAATGCTCTTTTCAATGTGTGTTGACATTTTCTCTCTCACTGAGCAGTTTCTGAGCACACTTATAATCTTGATGGCTCATATAGAGCTTCAGTGGCATCAGTCCTAATCCACGTGGGTGTTGAATTGACTTCACTGTGACATCCCACCATCTGCCCTGTGTGTTGGAGGACTCCTTTGATCTCTACCTTGACTTAAAGATGTAACAATGTCTTTCTTTTGGGATCAATGACCATGCCAAATGCTAAAATATTAGAAGCAAGAGAATCATGGCAGATTTAGGTTCAAGATGGTTATAAGAGTCCCAGTTTGCATCTATAAAATAATGTTTAAAAGAGTCAAGGCATATTGGATGCCTTGGAATTTTCATATTAGGTCAGAAGTTGTGACTTAACTCAGTGGGAATCCATTGCTTTAAGAGTCTGTTCTCAATAGCAAATTGAACCCAGAGTGTTTTAATCTTGCAGAAATACTATCAAGAAATTGGCTTTTTCCTACTCCCTGAGTAGATGCCTGTTTCCGATTTACAGAAATGTATTTGGAATATAGCTTCAACTTTAATCATGAAAGTGTTATAGCCTGAGTGTTAGTTTGGGCCTCTTATCTTTTTTTTTAGAATGTGATGATTAATTTTTAATGCAAAATGTCATTTAGTTCCTGAATTGAGATTGAGTAAAGGTGAATGTCATTCCCACAAAAAGTATCAGCTGCAGTAAAAGCAAAATACAGCCCTTGAAAGGCCACGGTGTGATGGGGCTCTTGGATATTGACTGTATTTTTCACTCTTTGACTTGTTCATTGTGGTTTGCTGAATAATGGTCCCCAAAGATATCCAGGTCCTTCTCCCCAGGACCTGTGAGTGCCGCGCAATCGACTGTGCAGATGTAAGGATCTTGATGCGAGAGGTTATCCTGGATTATCTGGTGGTACTAAATGTGGTCAAAATCGTCCTTATAAAAGGAAGGCAGAGGGAGGCAGGCACACAGAGGAGAAGGTGCCGTGGCAGGAGCAGAGTGACATGGGAAGATGCTCTGCTGCTGGCTTTGCAGATGGCGGAGGGGCCAGAAGCCACGGAACGCAGCTCTAGAAGCTGGAAAAGCCAGGAAGTGGTTCTCCCATAGAGCATCCAGAGAGGAAAGTAGTCCTGCCAACACCTTGAGTTTATCCCACTGAAGCTCATTTAGGACTTCTGGCCTCCTCAACTGGTTTTGAACTTTCTATGTTCTTTTCTTTCTGATTTCTTTCACTCAACACTGTTTTTGAGCTTCCTCCGTGCTATTGCTTTGCAGCTGTAGTGTATTCATTTTCTCTGCTGAATAGCATTTTGTTATGGCAATAGAACACAATCTATCCTTTGTCCTGTTTATGCGAATGAACCTTGTTTCTAGTTTAGCGGTATAGACAGGGATGTTAACAGTCTCGCAGATGGTTTGGTACCCACGTTTCCGTTTCTGTTGGTTAAATCCAGCTAGTCGTGCCCTTGCTCAGTCATAAGGTATGTGCATGCTCAGCTTTAGGAATTTCGGCCAGTTTTCCCAAGTGTTATGCCAATCTATTCTCCCACCGAGCATGTATGAGCACTCTAGGTTCTTTTGATATTGAGAGTTTACTTTTAGTCATTCTGGGTTGTTTAGTGAATCTCGGTGTATTAGTCAGCGAAAGGGGTGCTGATGCAAAGTACCAGAAATCTGTTGGCTTTTATAAAGGGTATTTATTTAGGTAGAAGCATACAGTTTCCAGGCCATAAAGCATAAGTTACTTCCCTCACCAAAGTCTGTTGCCACATTTTGGAGCAAGATGGCTGCTGATGTCTGTGAGGGTTCAGGCTTCCTGGGTTCCTCTCTTCCTGGGGCTTGTTTCTCTACAGGCTCAGCTGCTCTGCTCTTCTGTGTGTTCACTTCCTGGGCTCCAGCTCAAAACTCCAGCATCAAAACTCCAACCAACTCCTCTGCTCTGCAATGTAGTTTTCCCTCACTGATGTGGCCCAATCAAAGCCTTAATCTTTATTTAATCAAGTAAAAGTGAAACTTCTGAATCCAATATACTCTAATATGCCCAGAGGAAAAGACCAGTTTACAAAAATAATCCATTATCTACTTTTGGAATTCATAAAAAAATATCAAACTGCCACACTCTGTGATTTTAGTTTTCATTTTGTGAAGCTCTTGTTCAAATCTTTCAGTTTTGGTCTCTTCTCTCTTTTTTTTTTGTAAGGTAGACGTCCTTTAAGTATCCTGGATGAGGTCTTTGTAGGGTATATGCATTACAGTTTTTAAGGTGAATTTTCAGTCTCTTAAATAGTGTTTTTGATTAACAGAAACTCAATCTAAAATGGAAGTATAAAAATTTAACAATATTTTCATGAGATGTGTTTAAGAAATATGTGGCTACTCCAAGGCCATGAAGATTCTATTCAATGCTGTTTTCTAGAAGCTGTATAGTTTTACCTGTCACATTTAGATTTTCCGGCCACTTAGAATAAATTTTTGTATGTGCACAGTATGAGTAAAATTCCATTCTTCCTGCATGGGTATTCAGCTTGATTGACTGCATTCTGACCTGTCAACTTTGTGTTAAATCAAGGGACCATGAATGTGTGGGTCAGTTTCTGGACTCTTCTGTTCTGTTTGTCCATTTGCTAATCTCCATGTCATGCTCATACTGTCTTACAGCAGCTTCATAGTCGGCCTTGATACATGATGACGTAAACCCTCTAATGAGCTTCAAAAATTACCTTGAGGAGCGGATGTGGCTCATGCAGTTGAGTGCCTGCCTCCCACACGGGAGGTCCTGGGTTCAATTACTGGTACTGCCTCCAGGGTGGCTGTTCCTTTTGAAATAAGTCATCAAACTGGATTTAGACTTGGATGTAAGGTAAGTTGAGTTGGAGCCAATGGAGCTTGAAGACAAAGATTTCCCTAGATTATCAGAACTCTTCTTAATGATGTTGGTAGCTGTCTTACTCCAATCTGAGTTGTCGGCTAACCGGAACCTCCCACAGTACAGGTGTTGCCGCCACTGCTTCTGAACATTCTCTTTCATAGCACAGTGGAAGATAAATATAAATAACCCTTGCGAGGAGTTGAAGATGCAGAAGAGGTACGTAAACGGGACGTAGAGCGGCCCCCAGGCAAAGAAAAGGGGCCTCTTATCTTTTACTCTCTAGGATTGTCTCCTCAAAAGACATTCCTGTGGGTAGAGATCTACCACAGAATGTGTCTACCTCTTTCCAAAACAGAGCAAGTGTCACTAGTATTGAATTATAACTATCTTCATCATAAAATGTTAGAACTGGAAAGGATTTCAGAGACCATTAGCCCAGCACATTAATTTTATTAGGGAGGAAACTGAAGCCAAGAGAAATGAAGTGATAGTTGTCCCAAACTATAAGCACAGCTGGATGATGGCAGAAACTGTCCTAGAACTCAGAGCTCCTAAGGCAGAATTCTCTCTCTCGACAATATTACACATAAGGTATAAAATACAAATCCTTTCTCTTCTCTAGTTTTACTTCCAAACAATTTACCCAAGAAGCAGCAACTTGCCAATATTAGTCTTCACATAATTTTTCAGAGCCCTCAATCTATATGAATTAAATATAACCAAATCAGGAATAGTACATTTAGGTGCTCAACAATATAAACCACTACAGTAATTAAATATTATAACACTGGCATTACTAGTGCTCCTTGATAATCTCAATGTTTGAGGAACCAGAAAATACATATAAAGACTATTTTATTTTAAAAGGAAGAATAATAATAAGGTTAAATATGTTTTTCTGTTGTTTCCAACAATGAGGAAAGAACTTCAGAAATTGAATATAAACCATAGGTGTATGACTGCAGGATGGCTCTGTGATGCACAGAAGTTTCACATGTGGCAGTCTCAAAGAAGCATTGAGTTGAAGAAAAGGGGACTAGCAATTGATGATCTTCCAAGGCACAGGAGTTGGTTTAAGAGGCTTTACTGGGCCTTGAACACATCAGTCATGAACAATCATTGTACATACCCAGTGAGCAAAGCACAGTTATACTGCTGCAGACTTCCAAAAAGATCATGAAGCATAAAGTCCTGTCCTTGAATTGCTCATTGGCTAAAAGGGAAAATAGGGCACATTGAATCAGAGGCATGCAAGTGAGGTATAAATTGCAACAATGAAGAATAGCAAAATGCTTAACCTTGGAAGGCAAGTAAGTTCTCAACCTTTGTGCAAAGTGTAGAGGGGCTTACTTTAGGAATTTACTTAGTCCTGGCCTCTTTTCCTCTCACTCTCTTTAGCAAATTAGGTCCCTATCTCTAACACTCCATCATACCTCCCTGCTTTCCATAGCCTGGCCCTAGCCCCATTCATTCATAAATGCATGCATCATTCTGCTAATATTTAGTCAATACCCCTTATGTAATAGAACTAAACTTGATAGTTTAATGAGAAAGCCACAGAGCCTGCCCTCAGGAGAAATTAAAGTCTAGTGGGAACATCAGAAAAGAAAAAGATGATTGTAATGAGTGATGCACCTTCAGTCAGTGTGGGCATATGCTGCTGCTAAACCATACACAGCCCAAGGATGTGCATCAGAAAACATACTTTCTAATCAGAAACTGTGGCGCAAGAGAGAATTGCACATTTGATAGATCTTTGAGAACTAATAATGGAGGATTGGTGAGAGAATACTTGAGAATAATAAGCAGGACCCAGGTGAGAAAAGCTTTGTATGCTGATCTTACAAGGTTGAATTTTATTTTGTGGGTGATGGGGATACATTATCCTTACTACTCTCTTAACATTATTAAAGGGAAAGGGGATGGGATTTAAACAATTCATTTGAAACATACTATTATCAATTACAGGAAGGTTATCAGAAAAATTTTCAGGACAAGTGTTATAGGCTCTAAACTTCTGCCTTAGTTTTCCAGCTGCTAAAACAAACCCCATAGAATGGGTTGCCTTAACCTTTGAAGTTTATTGGCTCATGGTTTTGCAGCTAGAAGTCCATAATCGAGCCATCAGCAAGGCAATGCTTCCTCCCCCAAAGACTGTCGCATTGTGTGACTGACAGCCGGCAATCCCTGGCTTTTCTGTCACATGGTAATACACATAATGATGTCTTCTCCTTTTCCCTCTGGGTTCTGTTCACTTCCATCTTTTCCCCATGGAATGAATTCTATGTCTGAATTTCATTCTGCTTATAAAGGACTCCAGTAATCCA
Source organism: Tolypeutes matacus (assembly GCA_026826555.1). Lineage (NCBI taxonomy): Eukaryota > Metazoa > Chordata > Mammalia > Cingulata > Chlamyphoridae > Tolypeutes > Tolypeutes matacus. The sequence continues at coordinate 9,614,345 of JAKSZT010054515.1, read as the reverse complement.
GATAAAAGTCCAACCTATTTCAATTAGGCCACACTTTAATTGAAGCAACATCTTCAAGAGATCCTACTTACAGTGGGTCCACAACCACCAAAATATGGGCCAAGACAAAAAACATCTCCAGACTGGGGTACACAATTCAACCCACCCCACTTTCTATGACAATCTATATAGAGACAGTCTACACAGTGTCTATCTTAGCTTCTGTCGTCTATTTATCTCCCTCCACCGGCTTCTCAGCTCTGCAGAGGCTACCTCCCAGTTACCTATCTCCTGGTCCAACCCCTACATGGACTCCACGTCTCATGTTCCCTGGGACGCTGAGGTCCCTTCACTCCTCTCTTCCACTCTGTGGATGAGGAAAAGGAAGGAAAGCTATCCTTGAAATTCTGGCCTCAGACAATGTCTAACACCCAAAGTGACTGCCACTTAGCATCAGCCTGAGAGTTATTGTGCTACATGTTCTTCTGCCCCTTTTTGTCTGCTTGCACTTGCTTTATTAAAGGTGCAATTATTTTTTTTAAGAGATACCGGGGATTGAAGCCGGGACCTCATACATGGGAAGCAGGCGCTCAACCACTGAGCTACATCTGCTCCCCTAAAGGTGTAATTTTGTTATTGGTAGAGGTTTAGCCCCCAAATGTGATGGATATGTGTATTAGTCAGCCAAAGGGATGCTGATGCAAAGTACCAGAAATCTGTTGGCTTTTATAAAGGGAATTTATTTGGGGTAGAAGCTTACAGTTCAAGGTCCTGAAGAGTCCACCTCAAGGTACCATAAGAGGTACTTTCTCACCAAAATCAGCTGACACGTGTTAAAGCAAGATGGCAGGCGATCTCTGCCTGGTCTCTCCTTCTTTCTTCCTCTTAAGGCTCTGTGGACCCAGCTTCTTCTGATCTCAGCTGTAGGCTGGCATAGGGCTTATTTCTTTCTAGGCTTTCTCAGCTGCTCAGGGCTCTGGTCTCTTCAGCTGCAAACTATCAGGTAAATGGCTCACCTCTCCTCGGGGCTTTAGCTGTTTGAGCCTTCTCCTTTCTGTCACATGGCAGGACCAAAATGACCAAGTTCTCTCCCCTTCTGTGTCTTCTTCTGTGAGTGTCTGTTCATATCAGCCCACCAAGGGGCCCTACTGATGTTGTCGAATCAACACCCTAAATTGATTTTATTAAGTAAACTTAAAACCTTTGAATTTAATACAATCAAATGGTATTGCACCCAGAGGAACAGATCAGTTTACAAACATAATCCTTCTTTTTGGGGATTCATAAATTATCTCAAACTGCCACAGTATGTCATGTCTTAAGAAGGTGAGCCTTGAGGGTCAATGGAAAATACTCTCTGCTGCTGCACTTTGGTACATGCCATGCCCCCGAAAGTAGATGAGGAGGAGGGCAAAAATAAGAAAGAAAGATTTATGCTATCACAGGGCATTCTGATGTTTGGAATGGTCATGATCAGATTCATGTTTTGGAACACTCCCTCTAGCTACTGTGTAGGAAATGGAGGGAAGAAAAACAGTTGAGGCCTGTGTTAGTTTCTTACAGCTGCTTAACAAATTGCCACAAACTTAGTGGCTTAAAACAACACAACTTTATCTTACAGTTCTGGAGATCAGAAATCTAAAATGAGCCAGAGGGCTGGGTTCTTTCTGGAGGCTCTAGGAAGAACGCTTCCTTGCCTTTTCCAGCTTCTAGAGGCTGCTGCATTTCTCGGCTCAGGGCCCTGCATAGCTCCAATCTCTAATTCTTTCATTACAATTCCTTCCCTCTCTCTCTCTGATGCTCCTGCTTCCTTCATATGAGAACCCTTGTGATTACATTAGGCTCACCTGGATAACCCAAGGTACTCTCCCCATCTCATCAACTTAATCACATTTGCAAATTCTCTTTTGCAATGTAAGGTAACCTATTCATAGGTTCTGGGCATTAGGTCACTGGAAGCCCATTCATTGTGCAGCCTACCACAAGGCCTTTGAATTATCAGGTCTAAAGAGACTTGGGAGAAGTAGGTGTATTTGAGAGATAATAAGGGAATAGAATTAGGATTTGGTTGTAGACATGGGGTGATAAAGAGAGGAGACCAAGAAAGCCCCATGTTTTTTCCCTTGGTCAACTGGTAGGAAGGTGATGCCATTATCTGAGAAAGGGTATGCAGGTGAAGCATACTAGAGGGAGAGGGATAATGAAGTCAACTTCAATCTCCTAATTTTGAGATACCTATGAGAAATCCAAGTGGACTTGTCCAGTGGGCAGGTGAATATTCAGGTCTTCATCTCAGTAAAAGAATGATAAACTTAAATATATATATATATATATATATTTGGAAATGAACAAAAACACAAGGTATGGAACACTGAAGGTATGGAAATGGATGAAATCTCTTAAGAAGGATATGTAGAATAAGAAGAGATAAAGGCTAGAGACAGAGGAATACCAATATTTTAAGTTCTAGCAAAGCTTTGATGATTCCAAAAAGACAGCGAAAATGTGGCAAACTTATTCTCTTCTAATAACTCCCATTCTTTCTCTCCCATTTTCTTACCTCTTCTCTGCCCCTATGTTTTTTGCTGCTATTTTGTAACTATGTAGTTTTTCTGTGATTTTTAAGGAAGCATTGATTTTATATCACTCCCAAAAAAATGTCACCATCAGCATTACTATTGAGAGAGAAACTAGCATCTCCAAGGAGAGAGAAATAAGGAAGCAAAATAAATAAATGTCCCAAAGAATAATGTTCAACAGTTAGCAAAGTAAAAATAAAATCAGACCAGGCAGTTGAGAAAGTCATTCTTCTTTCTGCCTTCTTCCTTCATCTCAACACTGTAACTCCATCCCCATAGCAACTATCAACGTCTATCAGAAGGAAAGGATAAGGGTCAAGTAAAAATTCTGGCAGTCCCCATTAGCAGAGAGGTGGAAGTCACCCCCTCCCCCACCACCACCACCAGGAGCCATGCCTGTTCTGCCTCTTCATCACGCAGGGCTGTGCCAGATCAGGGATAGGGGAGGCAAAGACTGCTTCCACGTGTAAGAGAGTGCTAATAGAAATAGATACTGTATGTTTGAAATATTAACAGATCCCCTGTGTTGCATTTCTAAAAGTTTAGGAATGTGGAGTTGACTTTTTTGGGGTCCAGCAGACACAAGGGATAGGAGGTGCCTACAAGTGCTACAGGTCGGAAGGCAAAGTAGCTCCCATTGTTTTAGCGGGCTCTGAAAAGTCCAGATCAGAATCAGGCCATGGCTTGAACTCACATCTAGTGTGTTGTTCTGCTGTTCTCATTAACTGCCCAGCTGCAAATCACATTACCATCAAAGTGGTCCATCAAATTCATCACAGTATAAAAAGAGAAAATAATTTTTAGGCTCTTATTCCCATAGAGGTGCTCTCTTCAGACCAGGATCAACAAAGATTAGTGGGCAGAGTAGGAAAGTCTGCATAAAGACAGTAGCTACTCTGTGTAGGAGAAGTCAGGGGCTCTCAGAAAGGTCTCTTTTACTCTCATTAAATTCTCCTCTGATGGTTCTCTTAATTCACCTGATAGGTCTCTAGCCTGGTTGCTCAGTGGTCCTCAACCCTAAGTGCACATTAGAAACACCTGGGGAGCTTACAAAAAAAACTTCCTGGCCTCACTGCAGACCAATTACATCCAAATCCCTGAGGTTAAGGCCAGGCATTGTATCCTAACATACCCCAAAGATGATTTTAACATGCAGCTAAGCTTGAGAACCAGTCATAACCTCAAGAACAAATCCTGTGAACTACACAACTGCTGCTGACTGGGGTTCAGGTCAGACACAAACTGATGTCTATTTTTACAACAATAAGAAATACTGGCTTCCACATCACTCTTGGAGAACAAACTCCAAATCACCCCGGCCAGTGACTCCAAACCACCCCAAACCACCACTCCTACTAGAAATTGTGTAAATACTACCTAGGCTATAACTCCCCCTGGAGGAAGGGAAGCCAGGGTTTCTGGAGCATAAAGATATTAAAGGAATTCTCTCACTCTGAAACAAAAGAATGAATGCACTTAAGAGAATTCCCTCTGATTTTTTTTTTTTTTATATATATCATAGTTAAAAACAGAAATAAACCATGTAGTCCCTATCTGCCATGTTTGTCATCTAGGGAAGGGCTTTATAATCAACCAAGATTCAGATCTTGGCTCCATCACACTGTGACGTGGACATGAGACTTAGACCCTCTAAATGAGTTTTCTGACCTATAAAGAAAGATAAAGAGATACCTACCTGCAGGTATATGGTGAAAATTAAGTGCAGAGACATAAGTAAGTGCCTGGCACAAATTTGGCATCAATAAAAATAATTCCTTCTTTCCCCTACTCCTATAAGGAAATCAAGATATACAAGATAAAACCCTTGCCTGCAAGATACCACCAATTAAACTAGGAAGCTAAAGCCAAAATGTATTACACGTTCAAGCCCACTAAAAGGTTATTGATAATCACTTCAAGCCAGCACCAGAAGACATGCCACAGGCAGTGTCTGGTCAACTGCCAAAATGGTTGCAGAGACAAAGTTTGCTGAGTCCAGAGGAGGATCAGAGCATCATATTACTTGCATGGGGCTGCTAACAATGAGAGAACATTTAGGAAGAAGGATGGATTTGCTCTAAGTTTTAATGAATGGACAGGATTTGGATTAGCTGGAAGGAGAGAGGAGGGTTTTTACCTACATAGGAATCCTGAGAATCAATGCATAGGACTATTATTAAGAGACTTCTTTCCACTGTTAAATCCTTATTTTATGATATATTGGTGGAGAGCAAGTGTTCTCTCCCTTTGAAGAAAGCAGATGAATTTTGTCATGTTCTTTTTCACGTCATTATTATTTTTACTTGTCCTAGCTGGGTCGCCCCTGGAGAGAGCCAATGGAGCCTGGTGCCTCTGCTCTTACAGAGCTCAGCACACAGGTTTGTGTAGAGAGTGGTCCCATCTCCTTGTTCTTTGGCCCCTGAAGTGCAGTTTAGGGCATTTCTTCTTTGGGGAGAAGGTGCTGTGCGTACAACTTCGGTGCTCCAGCCTAATGCCTTAGCTTAGAGGATTTCAGCCCTTTGTGATTCCCTAAGTACTTTCAGCAGCGACAACATCCTGCTTCACAAAACAGTGATGGTGATCCATCTCTTGACTTTGTAATCCCTCTGTGTTTCCTCACTGATTGTGAAGAGTTTTGTGATGCAAAATACACAATAAAAGATGGTTTAGGGATGAATGTAGCTTTCTCATTCACCTGAGTGTTTCTCTCTTCTCATCCTTTCTCCTTCCCCATTTTATACAGATGAGAAAATGAAAACCTGAGGAAAACCCTTCTTTTTTTGTACTCTACCAGGTTAGAATTGAGCTAAGCAAATACAGCCCACCTCTCATGCCCAATCCTTAGAACCCTCTTTCCAAGATTTGGGTGTGATGATCTGCAGAGCCAAGCACTTTCCTCCTTGAGATGCCAGCCCTATGCACAAGGGAATTTTAGCCCATTATGTTTCTGATTCATTTGCACTTTACTCTTCAAGATATTGTTTTGTATGAGCTGTGTGATGTCCAAAGCACCTTATGAGCCTTTTTATGACCCTTTTATCTGAGAATCTGGATATTATGCCTAGCCAAGAATAAACAGAACTCAAAGGTTCAAGCTCAGTTCAAAATGTGGAACCCTTATTTAGGCAAAGGCTAAATAGGCTGCCCTTTCTGAGTTTTGCTGTGTTTTTTTGGAAAGAGATTCAGAGGAGTGTAAGGCAAGGAAAACTAACTCTGGTTCGAAAATGCTTCACATCAGCCGTGGTAAATGTTGTTACTTGGTTGACATTAATTAGCATGGAAAAAATATATCATCTTTTATATCCAGACTATTTTCAAAGATATAAGCACAAGACTATTTTGAAATGAGGTACAGTGATAAGCAGATTTTATTTTGTTGCTGTTCATGAGCAGGGATTCTTAATCAGATGAATGAACTTGTTTGTACTAGTTAACTTTGCTGGAGTTTAGGAGTTGTATTTAAAACAGATTTTATCCTACAGTGATATTAATTTGATAGGATCCCTGATCTGTAAACCATTGGTTATCTTGGTCTCTCCTGATAAGGAAAAAAAGTGCTGAGGATTTCCAGTTGGTGAGCACATTTGGGCAGAATCTTTCACACGTCACAAATTGCAGATGGGAGGCAGTGATCTCGAACATGCAGTCACATTGCGTGACCATCTGACACCTTCCATTTAGAAAAATAATACTTTCCTCCCAGCATACGCTCCCTGCTGCAACCAGCACCAAAAATTATGCCTGGGAGAGCCGTTCCTCCTAGAATAGGGTCTTAAATATTTCTTAGGCAGCTTTTAAAAGATTCATACTGCAGCAGCACCTACCTCACATCCTAGTCACCCACAGAAAAATCTCGAAAAGGCTACTCCTCAAAGATGCTGCTGATAACAAAAACATCCACAGAGAACAAAAGGGGTGGGGGTGGGGGAAGTGGAAGGAGACAGGAAAATTACACCAGACGCATTTGTAAGGTGATTTATTCTTGTCTTCTGTGTGACTCAAGCATATTCACGTTAAATTCAAAGGACTTCTTTGTGGGCTCATTTCTAAACCACTTCACAGTGGCATAGAATTTCACAGTCCCCAGGAGGGGAACTGAAGTCCCTGGGATTGTATATAACTTGCTCATCTGCCGGTGTCTGCACTAACCCTTGCTCATTTAAGACAAGGAAGAGCATCTTTGCCTTGCCTCCTTTCCTGTACACTTAATGACCCCTGGTGATAGCAACGCCAGTGATTTCCCACAGACATGTTCAGTCGGAGAGATTTTTAACCAGAAATTCAGAATACTGATCGCATGGCAAAATGTGCACCACTTATCTGCTGATTAATAAAGGCCATGGCAAATTCCCTATCCAATCTCTATACCTACATAGACACACACAAACACACACATTGCATGACCCTATGCACATGCATACACATACACAGAAGGTATGTGACTTTCCCCCTTTTTTGCCCCAGAATGAAAGCAATCCCACTTTTGCAACCTGCTAGGTTGCTAATATCCATCCAGTAAGAATGAAGAGGACCTGAGTAGCTGCTGTTCTATAAGAACAGTTTTCTCAGAATCACTTGACAGGGATTCAAGGGGAAGGGTTAGTCTCTCCACAATCACAGAACAAAGGTGGCCAAAACAATCAGCCACCTGCTTTTAAAAATACTACCCTCTTCCCATTTTTTACACTGCCCTAGGTTTCGGGGGCTTTCCCAACATTAGCAGGTGAATGGTTTTAAGGTTGTAGATATCAAGATCTAATCAAAATGTTGAAAAAGAAACTGTTCTTTTTATTAAAGTCAAAATGGTATTTACTGGATTAATACCTTGTTCTAGGCAGTAAATGACTTCATAATTATGTGTACTAATAACATCACCCTTCAATTTTATAATGAAGGAAAAGCAAAGTAGTTAAAAAGTTGCCACATCACCTCTCTCTAAGCCAAATTCAGCATATAAACTCAGTATCTTCTCCTTGGCGTGGGACATGACTCCAAAGGATGAGCCTCCCCGGCACTGAGGAATTATTACCAAGAACCAACTAGTGATGCATTTGGAAAAAGACTTTGACCAAAAAGAAAAATATTAAATATAAATGAGTTTTATGGCTAAGAGATTTCAAAGAGAGTCAGGAGGTCATTACAGAGGTTATGCTTATGCACGACTCAGGAGGATCTCACTGACTGCCACAGTAAACAGAGCCTTGGCGCAGTAGAGGGAAGCTGGGCTGGGGTGGTGTGAGGGGAGGGGGGCCCGAGTAGGGTGGGGTGGTGAGCAGTGACCCTAATAGTGGGCTCGCGGCACCTGAGTCAGGCTCAAAAGTCATGGCCATGGGATTAGGGGCACTAGAGAGGACACATCAAGTACTGATGCCCCTCCAAGTCCCAGAGACCCCAGGAATGGGGGGGCTAAGTTGGCTTCCTCAAGTGGTGGGGCCAGGGCATCCCAGTCAGATTCATGGGCCCTGGAAGGCATTTTCAGTAGCCCCAGAGGCTGCATTGGCAGCTGTGGTTTGCACTGCAACGTTGGTGAAGACGCCAGCAGCAAACTCTTGTTGGGCCTTTTGAAAGCTAGCACCTGTGAGGCAGTATAGGGAGTGGATCTGCTTTAGCATCACAATTCCCAGCACAGCGATGCCGGTGAAGAGCAGGGCAACCAGCAGCATGAGTACAGCTACAGCTGTGCAGACCTTTAGCACCACCAGAGCTGAGATAATGAACATTCACAACAGTAGAGACATCTAGACAGTATAGAGACAACTCCAGTAATTTGGCACCCTGTCAGTGGGCCTTAACTTGGAATATATGATAACCTATCCCTTAATGTATCAGAGTTGGACTCATTTATAATTTTCCTATACATGGTTCTTATGCTCCTTTTATTTGAACCTATAATTAACACTATACATGTTAAATATATGTCCAAGAGACTTTTATCTTCCAGCTGTTCATATGCCTGTTGAGCCCTAATCTCAGCAGAGTTGCAGCCAACACCTACTCTCCAGTTCATTGGACTCACCTAGGACAATTAACAAAAGGATGATGATGGACAATGCCCATCCCAAAATCAGAGACTATCTACAGTTGGAAGCAAGACAGTTCCACCTATCTGCCCCATGGGATCTAAGCCCCCTCTCAGTTGGAAGCAGAGTTGGGCGTCACCACCCCAAAATCCTCAAGACTGAGGAATGAACAAACATAAGGGGGGAGTGCAACTATGGACTAAAACAGGCTTATTATTATTTTAGCAATAGGAGAACTTTACATTGATATAAAGACAATGGTCACCAGAGGTTCTGATGGGAGTGAGAGGGAAGAATAGGTGTCACATGGGGCATTTTGGGACATTGTAATTGTTCTGCATGACATTGCAATGATGGATACAGGTCATTATACATTTTGTCAAAGCCTATAAAATTGTGCAGTGCAAAGTGTAAACCATAATGTAAACTACAGACCACGGTTAGAAGCAATACTTCAATATGTGTTCATCAATTGTAACAAATGTACCACACTAATGAAAGCTGTTATTAATGGGGAAAAGTGTAGAAGGGGGAGAGGGTGAAGTATATGGGAATCCCCTATATTTCTGATGTAACATTTATACAATCTAAATCTTCTTTAAAAATTAAAAAAAAATTTTAAATAAAAGAAAAAGTTGCCACATCAAAGAGGCAGGCAGGAGGGTTTGTTCTCAAAAAATTTCTTGTATACTCCAGGAGGAATTTACTTATTTTTCTGTGACTTTTAAAAAACAGATATGTTAGAAACAATACCCATTTATAGAATCAGCTCCTTCTGTATCCAAGGCTTAAGAACAGCAAATGGAGGACTTTAAAAGGAAAAAATAACAAGACAATGTTGTTTTGACTAGGGTTGCCTCTAAGAAATCCATTGCTCCCTAGGTGTTTATGTGAACATTTAAAGCTGTTGCAATTCTCTTACGATTATTGACTATAAAATCTGTAATGATAATCCCCTTTGTCTTAAAATTTCTCTCTCACTCCCTCTCTCTCTCTCTTTGTATTTCTATCTCTATTTCTGTCTCTCCTTACTGCTGTGCGTGCACGCATATTCAAGCATATACATACATGTTTGGGCACATGCAAGAAATATCATTAGGTATTCTGTAAAATATAATATAAACAACATTAATTTCATCCTAAGACGATCTGTACTAATGGTCTACAAATACCATGGCTTGGTAATAAGGTTGAACAATACATGATGGCCTGGAGGTTTCATTAGGTATCACTCACAGATATAACATCAATCCATTTGTCTCCAAGATCCCTATTAACCTTTATATCATAATTTTAACCTTATCACTAACTTGGTAACCAGGCACCTTGAATCACCCAGATAAACTAAACAAATGGAATGTCTGATTCCTAAAAGTTCCAGATATTTGAAAGAGTAACAATTCAGGCCTGAACTATTTTCTATATGATACAAATAACAGCCAATTCTTGATTTGATGTTGAACTTGGGGTATCTGCCCTAATTGGGGAGATATCAATAAGTGTTCACATTTAATGAGCATTTACTATATGTCAAGCATAGTTTTAAATAATTTAAATGTATTTGAGGAAGGTGTTTTTGTCTCCTTTTGCAAACAGGGAACTTGAGAGACAAAGAAGTTAAGTAATTACCCAAGACGACATGGTTAATGAGTAGTAGGACCAGTATTTGAGCATGAGTGTACTAAATCTCCCACACACAGCTCTCCACTCTTGGGTAAGCACCTCTTTGTGAATTCTGCTATAAGGATGCTCACCTGTTAGGATCCAGAAAGGGTGTCCCTTTAGGTACAGCTCTTACCAGGAGTAAAGTACATGGGACAAAAGAAATATCTTATCTTATACTGGTTGGCAGTTAGTTTCCTCAGTACAGATTTGCATCTATTACCTCAAGGAGTAAATCACTTTATGCTGAGAATGGTAGAGCAGAAAGATGGGAAGAATCTGGGTTCTGATGACATCACTGACCAACCCTGAAGGCTCCCAAACTCTGGGCTTCTAGGTATGGACATATGAAGTGTCTTTTTGCCTCTGTAACTTTGTTGTTGTTGTGTTCTGCTATTGGACTTTTAACTTTGAGGTTGCATAGCCCATTGAGTACAAGAGAAACAGCAGTAACATCAATTTAATATGTTACTTTCCCATAAAAGGGGTGTCACTCCTTTTGCCTAACATTTCTTAAACCATCATGGCATGTTAAGTGGTATATCAGGGATCTTTATCACACACAAAAAAATTAAACAGATATTTCCTACTAATTAAGTGAATGTTGGTGGGGACATTTTTAATTAGAAAGCTAAGCTCTACACTCAGATTCTTTATTTTCCATGTATCTTAAACTATAAAAATTGGTTTACTTGAATCAGAAGGCATCAAAAATTGCCAGCAATATATCTGGGGAAGAGGGGTAGGAAAGAGTAGCATTTATATCATGATTACTGTTGGAGGTGTTTTCCAAACGTGAAATGAAATGTCTTAACTGGTGTGTTAGGTCTTTCTCCAAATAAAAAGAGAAAAAACTGATAAGATCCCAATGTAGACTAATCATTTGTCATATTTTATTTTTAATTGAAGCCATTTTGTGAAAGCTTTTAGAAGAATAGACTCATGAAATATTCCATATCCTTCTCTTTAATTTTTCAAAGACACAAATCTCTTAAGATTAGTATTAAAGTGATTAGATGCACAACAGAAACTTTTGTGGACCCACTGGTATCTCTTCTTTGGTACAGAAGGGAAAATTCACCAAATATTCAACAAATACACATTGAATGCCTACTGTGTGACACAATACTAAATGAAACAGACATAAGGCAAAAATGCCTGCCTTATAGGGCATGCATTCTAACTGGAGGAGAGAGACAATAAGCAAACAAAAATAAGTAAAATAAATGATAGTGATAAGTACTATAAGGAAAAATTAAGCAAGAAAGGGGAATGGAGATGCCACTTCGAAAAGGAGGTTGCAAGTTTAAATAAGATAGTCAAGAGAAATGACATTTAGACATGAAGGAGGGAGGGGGCAAGCCCTATGGATAGCTAGGAAAAGAGTGTTCTAGGAAGAAGGAAACAGCAAGTGCAAAAGTCCTGAGGCATTAGCATGCTTAACATTTTCAAGAATCATCCAGGAAGCTTGGGTCACAGACCAGTATGTTAATTTCTCAATATTAATGCATGTAACTATGAACCTTATTCTTGAAAGCTTGAAACTTAGTGGTTGCCATAGTTTCCAAGGGGAGGGAGAGGGAAAATAGGTGGGACATAGGACGTTTTTAGGGCATTGGAATTGTTATATATGATTTTGCAGGGACAGATACAGGCCAGTATACATTTTGTCAAAACTGATAAAATTGTGAGGTGCAAAGTGTAGCCCATCATGCAAACTATAGACCATGGTTAGTAGCAATGCTTCAATATGTGTTCATCAATTGTAACATATATACTACACTAATGAAAGATGTTGTTAACTGGGGAAGGTTGGGGGAGGTGGGATATGGGAATTCCCTATATTTTTGATACAGCATTTATATAATTTAAAGCTTCTTTAAAAATAAAGGGAAAATATATATTAGAAAATAATAATAATGAAAAAATAAAAATACCCGAAGGTGGGGATAGCAAATGTAGCTCAGTGGCTGAGCACCTGTTTCCCATGTATGCGGTCCTGGGTTCAATCCCTGATACAGCCAGAAAAAAACAAAGCCCAATGTACCAAAGACATTCAAATCTTTATATTATTGGGGAGCAGATGTGGCTCAAACGACTGAGTGCCTGCTTCCCACTGGGAGGCCCGGGTTCGATCCCCAGTGCCTCCTAAAAACAAAAACAAACAACAAGCAAAGAGATGAAAACACCAACTCAGGGGAGCCCATGTGGCTCAGTGGTCGAGCACCAGCTTCCCACTTACAAGGTGCCAGGGTTCATTCCCCGGCCCTGGTACCTCAAAAACAAACAAACAAACCTGAAGATGGCTGAGTAATTTGTAGTGTTTCATTAGTTCCCAAACTTACATGGTCGAGCAAGAGCATTACAAAAATCACTATCTTCTATTACCATCATTTAAAACATATCCTCCCTTAGATAGTGTATCACACAAACACAAAATTAAGAAGTGTATCATCTAAGAATAATTTAACTTTATTTATTTAAAAAAATAAATAAATAACTGCAATGCCTTCTGCCCTCACTTTTCTAAATTGTAACTGACTCCAATCAGCCGAGGCTGGACTTGGAAATTGCAAATGGGATCAAACAGGCTTGGGATCAAATCCTAACTCCACCACTCACTAGTTTCTTTTTCCTGAAGTTCTTTTAGTAGGATGGTAGACCTTCTGAATTGAATCTTTATTTATATAAATCTGTTTTGTTTTGTTTTTGGTATTCTGGATGATTTTATCTTACTTTTATTTTCTCAGTTTATCTTTAACCCTTTCTCTGAATGTATTTTAACTTGTTTTATGGCTGCTTCATTGTTCTCTTTTTCATGTCTGAGGCTATTCACTGAGAGCTTTGTTTTTTGTTTGGTGGTGGTGGTAGTGGTGGTGATTGGTGTTTTTGTTTTCAGTATTTTCTTCTGTTGCCAGCATTATCTCTGTTTTGTTATAGTTTTTTTTTCTGCTTCGTTTATTTTTTAATTTATTTATCTTTTAGGCTTTCACTAAAAATAGTTATTTTTATCTTTATTTCTATTTATATTTAAGAATTATTTAGTAAAGTATGATTGAATATTCTGTGTCCCTAGATAGGATTGTTGATTGGTGAGCAATGTCCTTGCGTCCTGAGGCTCCCCCTTTCAGTTTGTTCAGAGAATAGCTCAGTGTTCCACCTGGTCAGGGGAAAGGTGGAAATAGTCACCTGATGTTACTGGGTAAGCAGGGACTCCTGTGTCTTTGTTCATGTATTTTCATCCATCCCTGATTTACAGCACAATTCTTCAACAGTGTCCTACAATGCACTGAGTCCCTTAGAGGTTCCAAGGTACAAATCAGTTCATTTTTTGTTAGATTTCTTCACTGCAAGTCCTTTGGGTTTTAGCTTCCTCCTCCCTTAGGACCCCATCAAATGCCATTTTCCAAAACAGGTTGAAATCCCTCATCTGCTACTGTTTCCTCTCCTCTTATCTTTAATCTTGTGAGTCTAATTTTTTCCTTTACTATCCACTTAGAGGTAACTCAAAGGGAGAGGAAATAACATGGCCAAGTAACCATCTGTGATAAATACCTGAAAATTTTAATTTTAAAATTTCCAATTCTTTCCTAACACTTCCATCAAAAAACAACAGATCTGAGAATGTATTGTTTTGATTTGTTTCCAAATTAAATAATGCTTAACACAGCAATTATTCATGAATATTTATTTGCATGTAGTGCATATAGTGATGGTATTGTGTAATTATTTAATGATTACAGTGTAGGCTCTTGATTGGTCAGTTAATGAATTAGAGCTAATGCATAGCATCAGGGTAATACTTTGCCTTGTCTGTATGAAGAATTCCCCTCCTCATTCTATAAAATAACAGGGGCTTCTTTTTCAAATGGGAGAGTACTTTCTGTCACTATTTTAGCTTCATAAATATCAATCTCCTCAACTCTAAAAAAGCCATGTAAAATCATTTAAATAAGCATCCTGATGGGATCCTGCTGTGTGGTTTCTGGCTGAAAACCCAGGACTAGTCACTACCAGACTGAATGTTACTAATATCAGGTCCCCATGGAACCCACAATCTGCTTTTGGTCAGCATAGCCTATGTTCACTGAGGTTTGGGGCACTGAAGTGTCCGTGCTAAGATCTTGTCACCAAAAGAAAGAAAACCCCCTTCCCCAAACATTTTTTTCCCTCTGACTGGACACAGATTGCTAAAAAACAAAACAAAAAACTAATATGGAAAATCTCATGGTGCCCTTAGATCTGTGATTGAGCAAAATAAACAAGAACACTGAAAAGTTGCCTTGATAAATTCCAGAATTCAAATGAAACTTGACTCTTGGGAATGAATCCACTGAAGGATTTTACACTCCTAAGGACACTTCCCCAGGACTACTGTCTTAGTTTGCCACAGGGCTGCCAATGCAATGTGCCAGAAATGGGTTGGTTTTTATAATGAGAAATTTATTTTTGTAAAAGCTTACAGTTGCAAGGCCACGAAATGGCCAAATCAAGGCACCATCAGAGATGTTTTCTCACCAAAGTCAGCTGCTGTTGATCCTAGCATCCTGCCACATGACAAAGATCCCCTCCAAATTCCACCTTCCCCTCCAGAATCTACCATCTCCAGGAGCTCAGCTGTGGGCAACCAGGCATAGGGCTTGTCTCTTTCTTGGCCTCCTCTCTCAAGTCTCAGCTGCTCCACTTTCTTCCCAAGTTTGGCTGTGAACTAGCAAGCATATGGATTATCTCCCCCTGGTCCTCCACTCCTTGAGCTTCTCTAGACTTCTCTGTTTTCCTGCAGTTCTCTCTCACACATGGCAGAATCAATATAATACGGCAGCTCGCTTTTCCTGTGTGTGTCTCTCTCTGTGTCTCCGTTTATATCAGCTCCAGTAAGAAGGCAGAGACACACCTCACTGACGTAGTCCACTCAAAAGGGTCTCACACCCACAGGAATGGATTATTTCAAAAAAATCTTTTTCTTTTGAGGATTTATAAAAGAACTTCAAACTGTCACAACTACATCAACTTTGAACAAAAACTCTGGAATAAATCAAACAGAAGGGCAAATATGAAAAAAAGGGAAAACTTGCAACCAGTTTTTTTGCTTGCTTGCTTTATTAAGATATAATTCAGGGGGTGGATGTGGCTCAAATGGTTGGGTGTCTGCCTCCCATATGGAGGAACCTGGGTTCGTTCCCCGGGACCTCCCGGTAAAAGGAAAAAAAAAAAGAAAAGATATAATTCACATACAATGAAATTTACCCTATTAAAGTATATGATTCAGGAGTTTTAATATATTCAGCATGATGGACCCATCATCACTATCTACTTTTAGAACATTTTCGTCAACTCAAAAGGCAACCCCATACCCATAGCAACCACTAATCTACTTTCTGTCACTATGGAGTTGCCTATTCTGGACATTTCATATAAATGGAATCATATAATATGTAGCTTTTTGTGACTGGCTTTTTGTATGTTTTTAAGGTTCATTCATATTGTAGCATTAATCTATTCTTTTTTATGGTTGGGTAATATTCCATTGTATGAATGTACCAAATTTTGTTTACCATTTAATCAGTTGTACATGTGAGTTGGTTCCAATTTTTGGCTCTTATGAATTATGCTGCTATGAGCATCCATGTACAAGGTTCTGTATAAACATACGTTTTCATTTCTGTTTGTTTTATACATAAGAGTAGAATTGTAAGTCATAAAGTTTAAACTTTTGAGAAACTGCCAGATTGTTTTTCAAAGTAAATGTACCTATTTATAATACCAGCAATGCATTAAGTTCCAATTTTTCCACGTATGTCCAAACACTTTTTATTGTCTGTCCTTTTTATATTAGTAATCCTAGCAGATATAAAGCAATATCTTACAGTGGCTTTGATTTGTGTTTCCCTAATGACTAATGATGCTGACCATCTTTTCATGTACTTGCTGGCCATCTGTATATCTTCTTTGAAGAAATGTCTATTCAAATTTTTTGTCCACTTTTAAACTGCATTGTAAGATGTTTTTTTTTATGTGTTCCAGTTACAAGTGTGTATATATGTGTGTATATATATATGTTTTGCAAACATTTTCTCTCATTCTTTGGGTTGTTGTTTTTTTTTTCCCTTTCTTGGTGGAGTCCCTCAAAGCACAAATGTTCTTAATTTTTTCTGAAGTCCAATTTATCTGTTTTTTCTGTTGTAGCTTGTGTTTTTGAGTTGATATATAAGAAACCATTGCCAAGGTCAAGAAAATTTACTTCTATGTTTGCTTCTAAGAATTTTATCATTTTAATCTTACTGTTTGGTCCATAATCCATTTTAGTTAATTATTGCGTATGATGTGTGATAGTTCTTTTGTGTATGGATATCCAGTTGTCCCAGCATGTTTTGTTTAAAAGACAATTCCCCTCCCCCCGAATTGTTTTGTCACCCTTGTCAAAAATCAGTTGATCACAAATGTAAGTGTTTATTTCTGGACTTTCAATTCTATTTCATTAATCTATTTATCTATGCTATGACAGTACCACATGGTCTAGGTTACTGTAGCTGTATAACATCATTCTTTTTCAAGATTATTTTGGCTATTCTGGGCCCCTTACATTTACATATGAATTTTAGGGTCAGCTTGTCAATTTCTGCAAAAAAATAGAACACTGAATCACAAGAATGTAATTAAGGACAAAGGTAGTTATGCTAGACTCCTTTCTTTCAACTTTTGTTATTGATAAAAGCAAGAGTTCCTTTAAGAGTCGTTGGAAATAGGATAAAGGTAGAAGCCCATTCAATTTAAATTGAGTTTGGCACTTACACATCATGATCTATAGGAAAGAGTTTATGTAGGATGAACAAAAATAGGCCAAAAATACAAATTGAATGTTTTTAGAAAAAGTACAGTTTCTTTTCACTAAAATATAGATTTATCATTTCTAACTCACTGTCTGTAATGTTTGTATGATTCTTTGTTTAGTTATATGGGAAGATTCCCTAAGGTTGTCTCGTCAGATCTGTTTAGTCCCTTGGGTAATGGATATAACAAGAATAAAAAATTTTCAGAGAAACAAAGTCATAAATAGACTATATGTGAATAGAAATAACTGTGGTCGATTGGTGAAACTCTTTTTTTCCTGTTTCCAAAATACTCACATATGAGTATATTATTTTACAATTCAAAGGGAAAGTAAATTTAAACATGAATAGACAAACCTATTTTGAAGGAAAAAAAAGAGACCAAGATTACAACTTTAGATTCTGATATCATTTTGAATATATTTCTATCCTTTTCTATTTTCTGGTTTCAGAACTCTAATTTCTAATACCCTTTAGATTTCCTGTATTTAATAATCTCCTGGGGATTTTTCCAAAGATACTCAGAAATTTCAGGTGTTGAAATGAAGAGCGCTTTGAAAAGAGCTACACACACACACACAAATAATGTTTTATAGAAAATATTCAAATTAAATTATGAGCTAAAATGAATTAAAATTCCTTATTGTTTCCTAATGAATATCCCAATTCCTACCAGTACCTAACAGGTCATGTCTAAGAGTATTTAGGCTTTCAGAATACGTAAGCCCCCAAAACACTTCAAACTGCAATTATGAATTCAAGAGGCTAATCTTTTAAGTCACAGTTCATGGATTCTATTTCTATGAATAGTTGAATTTCAGAGGAGCCCTTGTCTTTATCAGTAAGAAAAGTTGCAAGAAAGGAGCCCAGTTCAACTACCTCTGCCCTGTATTAGCGATCTTGTGTTCTGCTTTTTTCACAAAGCAACCCTGTGTGAAGTGTTAGTTCTGTTCTCTCCCCCACTGCCCGTCTGTAGCACTGCATGGCTTTGCATTGCTTAAGGATAAACAGGTTGGAGTTGCATATGGTTAACATTTTTTGTTTGAGCTGGTGCAGGGAGTTGTTTAGCATCTGCAAGTCTCACATGGTGTCACGGGCAGTAAAGGAATGACTGAAGTAGTTGCAGACAGCATGGAGTCTACATTCCTCTCTTTGCCTAAGAAATCATGGATAATTAAATTAACATGGATTGAACGCGAAGCAAAAGAACAGACAGAACAGAAACCCCCATCTCAACGTGTGATCACCATATTTACCTGTATTGGATGAGGCAATAAAAACCAGAGGAGGAAAAGTAATAAAAACAAAACAGTAATAAAAACTTATATTTACATAATTTCTTTCTGCCCCAGGATTCCAAAGCATTTAGTGAAAATCATATAGGAAAATCTGTCATGGGACACATGACCTAACTGGCAGAAGATCTCATTAGCAATTACAGGGTATCCAAAGGAAAAGGAAACAAAACGCACTTTAGGTAAGCTGGTATTTAGAGAGAGAGTCCTGCCTGAAGTTGTTTGACTCACCCTTTTACCTTTATGATGATAAATCAGAGTGAACAATTTCAAATATACTCCCACTGTAATTTAAAAGTGGTGAGAACCATTTAAAGGGCATAGGTCTACCAAACAATATCAGCCTGGATGGGTGAAATTCATGCTTAAGGAAGAAATTGTGCAAGGCACACTTTTTTCCCCCCTTTTAGTCTCTCTTTATTGGCACGTCCCAATGCAGCGTTCAAGGACAAGGTTCTCAGCTTCTCAGCTTATGCCCATAGCATTATCAGGCTTTCCAGGCATCTTCCCTACATAAGACCTGAAAGTCATGCTGTGGTTATGAAATCAGGCTGGTTTTGTTATGACTTTGAAAGATTTGTAAGGCACAGCTGTTAGTTCCAGCTGTTTTTTTAAATCAGTGATCTGTTGGCTAAGGTGGACCTAAGATGCTTGCACACTTACTGAAGGTCATTAGTGTGTTCTACTAACACACACATTTTGAGAATCCCCACATAAAAATAGATTGAAATTATGAAGATTTTTTAGAAAGCCTAGACAGTAGTAAAAAGACCACTTACACAAAACATGAGGACTTCCATGGCAGCTGTATTCCTTTCAACTCTGTGAAGTCTCATGGGTGTATCAGGCAACTGCCAGTTTTTATACTATTACTCATAATAATAATAGTGGATCCACACTATAAGTGCATTCTGTAAGGTCTTTAAATATATTCCCTCATTTATCTCTCTTAACAAATCTATGAAATAGGTACTATTTTTACCCCCATGTAAACAATAACAAAATCAAAGTTTGGCATGGTAAAGTTAACCACGGATGTTACATAGTCAAAATGGATGTTACAAAATGCCATTGATTCCAAGGGAAATCATGACCTAATCATTCTTTGTCTTATTTTTCTCTTGGATTCTTTTTTTTTTTTTTTTTTTTTTAAATTTATGTTCTTTGTTATTTTGTTGTTGTATTTCTTGGATACTTATCTCTAGGTAATATTAAGTCCCATAAACAAGAGAAAGAAAGGCTCTACTATCAGTTTCATTGAAAGAAAAATAAGGAACAGAATCTCATGAAGACAAATAAAAAGTCAGACCTATATTCTAGGTATTATTGTCATTGTTGTTTATCATTCACCTAACCAAGATAATATTTTTCACTGTTATAGTGAAAATCACAACTTAAAAGAAGTTATAATGCCTATTACCTTGGAAAAAATGAAGCATAGAATCTCTTCTACAGGGTTTTATGTTCTACTTCATGAGACTTCATGAAACAAGATATGATAAATGCTATAATCTCTTTGTGAACTTCTGAAATTTACCTATTCACTCGGAGCCTCAGTTTTCCCTCTAAAATCTTTCTAGCTCTAAAATTCAGTGATTCCATGATTCTGTTATAGCACTTTTTCAAAACATGCCTTCTTTTATATTTATTGTCCTTGTCCCTTTTAAATCTTTCATAATGTGAGAGAGATTATATTCACCAAAAATTCTCAAATGGTCTTACACACATAGGAAGTTCATTTTCACAAGCTTGATTCCAACAAACCTTCACAAATCAACCTGTTATAAGATGGAGCATTCCAGTAAGTCAGATGCATGCTATCATCTGCTACAGCTTCCCAAAACATCCTTCATAAATGATGTTTTATGCTACGTGATTAGAAAACACAGCTATCTTCCTTAAGGTTAAACTTGGGGCAATTATGTAGGTAGGAAATAAAAATCTCTGTATAGAATTGTATTCATATAATCTATGGAGCAGAAGTAGGGAATCACAGACTCTGGAATGTTTTCATAATAACAGAGAATCATAGCCAACATTTCTTGAGCATTTGCTCTGGTCAACAGTTCAACACCTTACAGGCATTACCTCCTTTAATATGAGAATCCTCTGTAGTCATGAAATAGATAATGAATATTCTACTCCATATTTTATGATTGAGAATCTCCACATTTTATCTGGATTGTGATTCTCACATTTCTTCCCCTATTTGGATGTTTGGCAGAGACTGTTATTTGCCCATCCAACAATGTGCCTGTCTAGAATCCTACCTTGTAGCTAAAGGGGGCTGTGCGACACATTGCTGGCGGATAAGATATAGACAGAAATTTCTGGTTGGGATTCTGGGTAAGCCTTTTTAAATGGGACAGTCTTAGCTGGTTTGTTTCCTTTGCTGCTTTACCCTTTATCTTTCCTCTTCTTCCTTATTATGTGATTTGAGTTTCAGCTCATTTTTCAAGATGGCCACCCCATAAAAATGGCAGAGCAACAATTTAGAAGAAGCCTTGGTCACTGATAATATGTAGAAGCTCTTCACCAGCCCTGGACTTCTCATTATATGAGAGAAAATGCGCACCATTACTTGTTTAAGCGATTCTTTATTGTTTTTTCCCAGCAACCTGCAACCCCTAACTAAAATATAACACAAACTTTAGACAGCCTTGCAAAGGTGAAGAAAAGGGGTATTTATACATATAAAAATCAGTCATGACAGATTCCAACAATAATCTCCCTTCAACTTTCTAATGTATAAGGAATTTGATGAGGGCTTTGTTCAACTGCTATCTGCTACCCAAATGTCAAAAGTCCCACAAGGGACCTAAAATCCCAAGACTCACTTTAATATTCCCCCAAACTTAAGCCAATATTGATTTTGTTTCTTCTCAGCAACCTAGAACATTTCATGTCAATATAGTAGTTTTGGGTACTTGTTTATATTTTGCTTATCACATTGTTGATTTCCCTATATTCTTCAATTAAATTATGTTTGTTGTTTTTTTAACTCAACAATAAGTAAGGCTCTTTGTGAGTAGAAAAAGAGGTGTTTTTTAAAATATGTTCTGCACAAATTGTAAATTCCTCGAAATTCTAAAGTACACCAAGTTTCTTGTCAATTATTAGAATAAATGCTTGTCCTGTCTAAACTTTTGATTATTAAATGGTGGTGCACAGCAATGGTTCTCTCTAAAATCAAGGCATAGGTGCCTCTGTACAACAGCTTAATAATATCGTTCTATCAAGCAAAGTTCTAGCCACATAGCAAATACTCAATTAATAATTGAATGTAAAAGTAAACTTTATTATACCATTTCAATTTCTATATCCAGGACTCTTATTACTTTTAAAGTGCAAATTCTGAGTCCCTCACTCCATTTCTTTTTAAAAAGTCCCCCTAAACTTCATGTCCCAATTTGTTCATCTGTAAGCTAGTAGTTTTAATTGTGAATCAAAATAATAGTAGTGAAGAAAAATTAATATTAATCATAAAGTTCATAAAATCATGTGTGATTCATAGATAGTTAATAAGTATTTTCTATTATTATTATTATTTTCCTCTGAATTTTTCTACTTAACAAAGGGCTATGCCCATCTTTTCCATTAAAAGTTGGGTTAAGATGAATAGTTGAAATTATATCTTCATCCCAACAACAATGTTATACTTACTTTTAAAAAATAAGTAAATTTCATATAATTTTAGTAACTCATAATTTCCATCATCATTATCTAACAGATGTCAAAGATTAATTAAGAGCCAGTGGCCACTTGACAGTTTTTTGGGTAGGGAGGGGATGAGCAGTTGAAATACAGGGGCTTCTTTGGGAGTTGGAGATTGTCCTGAGTACTGTTGTGGCAATGGATGTAGGCCATTTTAAATCAGCACACACCACTCATAACTGAGTGGGAGAGAGTGTGGTCTACAGTGTGAACTGTGGTCTATGGTTGGTGGCAAGGCTCCAGGATGTGTAAGTTCATTGAGGTTGGTGGGCCACACTCTGGGAGATGTTTGTGTTGGATGTGGTGGGAGGTGTGGGAGGTGGGCAACATGGGAATCCGAGTGGGTTCCATATAATATTTTAGGTAATCTAAGCACCTCTTAAAATATATGTATATATATATATATATAAAATAACATTTTTGTAAGCAAATACACATATATGCATATATATTTATATATCATTTTACAAATGTTTGTATGTATTGTGAGAATTTTGATTTTTACCCATAATAAAAAAAAAAAAAAAAAAAAAAGAAGACATGGTGACAGATGTTAAAGCAACAGTCCCTTTATACTCCATTTTTAATGGATTTCAGTAAAAACTGAGTGCCTAACACATTTCAGGCAGTGAAGAAACAATCAGGACTAAGACCAGTTCTGGCCTTTGATGATGTTTAAGGGAACCCACTGCAAACAAATGATGCAGGGTGGATCTTACCATGGCCCAGCCCCATCTTGTTTTCCACAACACAATACTTTCTATCTCTGGGAGTCAGAGGCCTATTCTGCTTTTCCAGGGTGGCTTATGAATGTCTAGTGCCCTTGAAAAGCATGGTCTCCATACTCAGTTTGTATGCAACTCAGCAAAATTGTGAGCATGTAGAATGATCCAAAGAAGAAGACAATCATCTGGTGATGGACACAGCACTGACCCATACATGGGGGAACAGGCAACATGTAGTGCTCACCAAGCTTTCACCTTCCTCTTGTCACTTCCTCTTCACATGCTGATGATGTTTCTTTCCACATGGCCTTGAAAGCTGGGTCTCTGACCCCCTTTTAAAGTCATATCCCTCCACCATTGAGCTCTACCTACCAACCCAGGATACTCATGGAGGGCGGGGTGATAAGAGGGATTCCTCTACCTCTCCTTCTACTGTCTCTTTAATCTAATATTATGTCCTGCATTCTTTGAAACAATGCAATTATAAATGAAAGAAAAGTAAAATCACAAAAACACTAGAAACTGTGTGATATAGCTGAAAATGTGCATATTAGGGTACAAATGTGTTGATAATTATGACATCAAAGCAATGAACTTTTTTTTTTTTTTAAGATATTATTTATTTATTCATTTATCCCCCCCTTGCTGCTTGTGCTCACTGGGTCAGCTAACCACACCGTGCGGGCGGGCCTGCCCTCACCAGGAGGCCCCGGGAACCGAACCCGGGGCCTCCCATATGGTAAACTGGAGCCCTACTGATTGAGCCACAGCCGCTTCCCAGCAATGAACTTTTTAAAAGATACTCTTCAAATATTTTTTAACTGTGAAACATAAAATAATTGATCTTTTGAACGATTTTGTATATCTTTCATGTATATTCAGATGAACTAACTCCCATGAAACCCCCCTCCCAGACACCCCCCACCAATAATCCCCTGCAGTACCCATTGTAACCCTTCTGTGATCCAAATCCTCCATGAACATGTAGTCCATAAAATGATCAAATTCACTTACTAGGAAAAAGAAACAACTATGATAAGCTTACATGAAAGAGACAAACATAAGGAAACTCAGGGAAAAAAAAAAAAAAGACACCCCCCCAAAAAATAAAATAAAACAAAATAATTGAAAGACTTTTTTAAAAACTAGAAAACATACTTATAACATGACTCTGAAATTCCACTATGTCTAATATAGAGAGGATTCTTACAAATTAGTTTTTTTTAAAGAACATTCCATAAACAAATGAATAAAAGGCACAGACAATAAACATACACATGCACAAATAAAATGGACCAGAAAAAAATATTAAGTTCAATCTTTTTCAGGTATTCAAATAAATGCTGATTAAAATAATGAATTTTCACCTATCAAATTAACTTTAAAATTGATAAATATTCAGGGATGATGAAGAAATAGTATTGCAGGAATCGTCAACAATGCTAGTGAGAATGTAAATTTGTTACTGAGCCTAAGCAGGGTTCTTTGTCCCATGTGCTTCAAAATGACCAATTCCTGAGACATCAAGTTTTGAAGAGAGAAAGAGTTTATTGCTAGCACATAACAAGGCGATCAGATGGCCTAAAGGCTTAAAATCTGTCTCCCTGAGTTTGAGGAGTTTAGGGTTTTTATGATTCTAAAAGGGGAGGGTGGATTGGTTACTGTTACAATAGCAAGTATTAAAAAGGCTGAGACCAGTTTGGAATAACTATAAACAAGGGTGAGATCTGTGAGTTTCAGTAATTTCAGCTATTAACTCTTGGTTATTCTATAATATACCAAAAAAGTAAGAAAAAATCATCTATACAATGATTCAGTAATCATAATCATTTGTTAATTCTTAACTCTCCATTACAAATTGGCACAACTACCCTAGATGAATTTTAGGAAACATGTATCCAAAGCCTTAAAATTGTGTACAAGCTATTACCTAGGAAACCATCCTCTAAGAATTTTACTTAGAAAATGACCATAGATATGTCCAAACACTTATTCTCCACATGTTTATTATAAGCTTGTTTAAAATAGCCAGAATAATGGCAATAACCTCAAGTCTGACAACATGGAATTGGTTTAATAAACTGTATATCCATATAATGAAAAATTATATAAAACCATTACAAATGAGATGGAATAAGAATATCTAAGAATATAGAAATATATTCATGTCATATTGTGGGAAAAGTTTACAAAATAATTTATACTGCATGATCCTATTGTGATATTTTTAAATGAGAATATGTATAGAAATAAACAAAAACTATACACCAAAACATTAGCAGTGTTTTTTCTGGGTAATGATATTGGTGTGGTTCTTATTTCCTCTTTACCCCTTATCTAACTTTATAAATGTTCTACAATGGATATCAATTGCTGCGATAATCGATTATTATTTTAAAATTTTAAAGTTCATGTCAAATAATTAGGGCTAATCAAGTAATGAATTTTGATGCAACATGGGAGGATCCAAGGGAGAGGAGAAAGATGCTGCACTTTAAATCTAGTATTTGTTTACTCGTGATAACAAAAATAGACAAAACACACTGAAACTTCCTAACTGCTTTGATTTCTGTGATTCAGAAGGACTCTCTTTACAGAATGTTTAGGATTGTTTTAGTCTAAACATTTTTTTACATGGAAATATTTTTAACTCAGCAGCTATTGCACGTCAGCCAAATGTTTATTTCACACGAAACGGATGTAACATTTCATGTGATTGTGCATCACTGGAACAAAACCAAAATGTGACCATGATGTTTTAGGCTTACATATGTTTGCAGTAGGCCCTAATAATCTAAGTGGAAATGCAGAATTTCAATTATTGTATAAAGCTGGGTGTTTTTTTTTTTTTTCAATTGTGCAAAATCTGAGAGTAATGGTTTTTACTTACTTATCTGTAATAATTAATTGTAATATTGACTGTCTTTTTAAGTTAAGTTTCTGATCCATAGTACGTTCGTCTGAGTCATTTATGTACTGCTGAACTGTACCAGTTGCACATGCCTGAATCATAGTAATGTTAGCTTGTTCTAAAGCTACCCACTGTGTCTATTTACTCTAAAAAGTAAAAAGATTCTCAACACACACACACACAAAAAAAAAAAAAGAAGGAGGTATTCAGAGCATTTAAATCCCAATGTAGGAATGAGGAAAGCAATTTGTAATGGAAAGAATGAAACCAAATAATACAAGTGTGCAAAGGAAGGACAAACAGATTTGAAACTGATGCAGAGAATAAAAGATGATTTCTGATGAGCAAATCAGAAAAGTAAAGAAGCAACCCTCTGTTGGGTTTGAGTATTGTAAATTCATTTCCTATCATACAAAATAATAACGTTTTTATTTGGCGCAAATGTGATAATGACCAAATTACTTACTCTAAAATGCAAAACACCTTAAAGGGGAGCTAGTAGAGCACTAGAAGCAGTTAATTGATCTCCAGCATGACTGGGATTTTCAGGCTGGTGTTAAGTTTAACAATCTTGAAAGGTGTTTTGGAGTTCAAATGCAAAATAAGTCCCTCCCTTGGAGGGAATTCTGTGAATTACTTGGAGACACAGGCATTTACAGCTCACAGGTTTGCTCATTTGCTGGAGGGTATCGTTATCTTTATAGTTCTATATATAAAATAGGCAAGTGTCCCAGGTCATGCCTCTTTCCATGAAAACTTGATCATGTGCTGGGGGTCAGGGAAAGCCGAGAAAAGTCAGCCAATAGAAATACATACTACATCAACGAACTCAGAAACACATCTGTTTAGAAAACTGGTACCTGTCCTTATCCATATGTTTCCTCATAAGGGGAAAATTGTTATTTCTGAGGGCAACTCATCTACTCATGAGCATCTCTAGACTTTTGCTATGCTCCAAGAAAACCACTACAGAGAAATTTCCAAAACTAGATTGTATATGTCCTAGCACATAGAAGCATGTGCAAACTGGATGGGAAGCTTTCTGGTTAATGAAATCAACTTGCCTTGAGAAGCAGATCAATAATAATCTTTACCACTTACTAAATTCATTTTCCTTATCTGTAAAATGAAGATAATAATAGCTAAGTTGCAAAGTTTTTTAGAAGATAAAAGTAAATAATAGGTATAACTTCCTGGTGTATAGTAAACAATAACTATCATAGGACGTGGATTTTTTTTTTTTTTTTTTTAGGGCAAATTGGGGAAGGTTTGTTCTAAATGTATAAGACAAGAAATGTATGCAACGGACTGAAATACACAATTACAATAGTGATGTTTTAGTTGACAACTTATCTGAAATGATATATAAAAATTCAGGAGCATATTCAAATGCTTGCATCTATAACAATGTTTGAAATTCATTCCACATTCATATTTTCAGGAGGTGTGGCCAGCATTTTAGCAATTATTTTCATTCTTCAGCTGCAGTCACATTTTCAATTGCAAGTACATTTGTACCATTTTTAAATAACTACATAATTTAGCATAGTATATGTGAGCAAATAGGCTTATATTAATGTCAAAAACTGGTGAGATTGTTTTCATGCTCACAATATGTAAAAATTTTCTGTAGCTCTGATTACAAAACAGAAAAGAATAAGAAAATTATTAAGACACCATTAAGCTAACTTCAGTTTGAGAGTTTCTCTTTCCTTCACTTTTTTTTTTTCTTTTTCCTTACCTTATGCGTGTAGACTATGTCTTGCCTTATTCACATAACACATTTTACAGAAAAACATTTCAGATTTTGACATTGACAAACCCTCAGATTTTCAAAGGAAATTTTCAAAGGAAACATTTTATACAAGTTAATTTTAGCTTGGCCTTCTAGAAGGAAACGGAGCCATTGATTGCCTCCTATAACTAATACAAGAGAATGGCATAAATGACAATGACATGGTCAATCAATCAGCAATAAGTAAATTTTTGTTTAACGAAATTTGAATCAAATGCTTTAGATCTAGAAAAAGACAATAGACTCCTCATTTTGGACAGGATGAGAAGTTGGATTAAGGTTTCTAAGTCAGTTAACACAGAGCCTGGCTTAGAACCCAGGCTTCCAGCTCCAAGGTAGAAGGTGAAGTACTGGCACTGTTGAGAAGGGATCAGGAACTGATTTGTTGGTGAAGAATCAGGAAGAGATTTTAATAATTGGCTTTTAAACACAATACTACAAAGTATGCCATATTCGTGATGCTTCTTAACTAGATGTTTGTGTGTGTATGATTTCCAGTGTTAAGAGTAGAGTGAATTCTAGAGTAAGATGGTCTTTGAATTACTGTGCCACTATTTATTAGGACCCTAAGTCCCTCAGCATGAAATTCCCCATCTATAAGATGGGGGAAATGATACCTACCTCACAGAGATGTTAAGAGAGTAAAATGAGAGCAATCATGAAAGTAAGATCAATTTGTGAAATATTTTTAAAAATTGTAAAAATGCAAGGGAGTGGTGTTATTATTACTCAGTTTACAAAAATCCTGTCTCCTCTATTGTGAATGAACTTGATTTCTGACTCTCATGGCTTATTCCAGTAACATAGTTCATAGATTTAAGATACTGAAGTTTCTTACCAGTGGGATATTTGTCGTGCAATAAGAATATATAAGTAATTATCTAGATTAAGGCCATCTAATTATATGAAGGGATTCTGATAACAGCATAAACCATGAAAGTGGAACCTAAATGCTTTATTATCAGAATCATAAAACAGAAATATTGTCTTTTATTGCACTATTGCAAATTCTTTATTTTTATAAGACAGATTAGAGAATGCTTCCCAAGTTGTCAGTTTTTATGTTAACTGGTTAATTTTACATATTGATATCAATATTATTTCAAAATATCATGGCATTTTACTAATTGACTTTTTATAAATATACTATAGTTTATAGTATTAGAAACTACAGGTTTCTGCAGCAGCCATTAATTCTTCCATGTTATGCACAAGTTAGGGATATACCATATCTGTAAAAATATACATAGGGCCATATGTACATAATTTATACCCATACCTAATGGTATCCTCATAAACTATTTTCCCACCATTGAAGCACACATATGTTTAACTTTGAAATGGATTGCCACAAGAATGCTTTTGAAAAAAATTCCACTGCAGATGAAGTCTCATCAATTGCTGCTTTTTATTTTTTCTACTGTATACTTTATGAATTGCCTCATCATAATTAACTCCAACCACTGGAATTAATTACTCCAGATGATTTGGAAATTGGTCTTCTCGATTCCTCTGAAATTGGTTGAGATCATCTCACAAAGTGGGGGAAGGGATATGAATAGAGCAAAAACTGTTTCTGAAAAACTGAATATGTTTTAGCAGTTAGGGTTTTTTGTTTGTTTTATTTTGCTTTGCTCTGTAGAGAAGGAGAAGTAGTGCAGGAGGATACTTTTAGGCACATATTAATCCTTTTTAGTATCATAAAATTATCGGCTTTTAGAGCTGAATGGGGATCACAGTGAGTAGCTAGTTCAACCCCCATGTTTTGCACATGTGCCAAGGGAAACTCCAACAGCTTCAGTGAATTGGGCATAGTTAGTTGCACATGGGCTATAGCTGAACCAAAGGAAGAAACCAGCTTTCAGCCTCCACAGTTCTTTATATTTGACCTGTCTATGTTGGTGTCATGATTTATGATCCTAAACCCATATTGGGGTTCTGTTCAGCAGGAAAATAAGAAAGAAGGACAATGGTTCTTATAGGCTTTCTGGTACAGAAGTCAGACATGAGAAATAAGGGATTCTTGATGGTGAGGTACATTGACAAGCCCTCAGATCATGAAAACCTTGGTATGCTCATTTGAGAAAGCTGACTATTGCCGTCAAGCCATCCCAACTTTGTCCCAGTCATTTTCAAATTTGTCTTCACAATTTTTCCTCCTTCAATCTATTAGAGATAAAGAATAAGCATTTATATTTGGTAGGAATCAATTCTGTGTCAAAGGAATGCCAGGAAGACTGAAAAAATTGTTGGTAGCAATGTATAGTTTCTCAGTGGTCCAAGGAAAATTCGTGTAAATCATGTGCATGTTTTTTTAATCTCCTCATGTCAATTTTTCCAAAAATGTTAGAGATCGTTCAAAAATTGCCAAATACTCTCTCAGTGAGAGTCCATCTTAACCAGAGCAGAAATCTGAAAATCAAGGAGTAGAGGCAAGGAATGTCTCAGAATATGTCATACCCTTATAAAAAGCAAAAATTGATATAAATAGGGAAAAAATGGAATAAATGAAAAACAATAAACCAGTCTTAATTATTGTTTTCCTCTATCTTGTCTGTGGGTTTCCTGATATACTGAAGTGATGGGTAAGACTACTCCTGGGAGCAAATACAAAGACAGACGTTATAAGTGCAAGATGTTAAATAGGGGTGATGCCTGCAAGATAAAGGGAAGAGGGAAATCCTTCAGAAGGCAGGTATGACACCTGTGAAAGGAGAAGGAAGGAGGCTTGGGTAGGGAAAATCTCAGACTATGGTGCAGCTCTGAGAAAGACATGGTGAGCCCAATGGGGAGCTCCAGCACAAAGACTGCCCATAGAATAGTTTTCCACTCTCTGGAAATTATGAGCCCTTATACCAGTGCTGTGTTCAGTCATTGGCTGGGAGCTGACTTGCAAGTGCTTGGCATCTGCTTGAAAGCTAAAGCAGACCCTGAAGACAGGGACACATGGAGGCCCTTGGCTTAGGGCACTCCTTGCAGCAAGTTCTCCCTCACAGGGATTGTTCAGTGGTCACCAACCTGGCTACCATTTGCAGGTGTTGACTTCCTTCCAGTGTGGTTGCACACGCTGAAACTCTTGTGAAATCTAATCAGAGTATTTCATCAGTATTGCCAAATTTGGGGTTAAGATGTATACTCTTTCTATATGACTTACCCAAATGCTTCCATCAAGAGGTTTTTATGAAAAAAATCTACATCTTATCAAGTTTTTTAAAAAAAGTTTTGAAACTCTTTCAGGTCATGACTATTTATCTGTTAATACGCTCCACACCCCCAACCCCATTCAAAGCACAAAGTGGAAACAACTTTGGGTTTCAAGAAGCACCTAATTCTGTTGAATTCTCTTCTTAGTCTGGAAAAGACACCTCCTCCCCTGAGTATCTATAGAACATTTAGCCAACTTTGATTTCTCTCATTGGTTTTGTCTCCCCACAGAAAAGCAACTTCATTTTTTGTCCTGCTGATTTGTTTTAATCAAATTGCTCAGTGATATAAAACTCACAAAATAAAGGCAGATGAGTCTTGCTTGTTTACTCTGGATATGTCCTACAGCAGTTTTGAGTTCTGCTTTCCTCTCTCAGGCTAGTCTGCGTGACATTCATTGTTGCTGGCCCTTCCGATCCGTCGCAGCACAACCCCACACAAGGCCAAGGCAAGGAGCTGGCCTTGCTCACAGGTCCTTGCCTCCTAGGCATGGCAAGGTATTTGATGGTGTTTAAGGCAAACTATCCAGAACAAGACTTTTCCTACAGGTCAAAACAAAAAGCCACATTCTGTGGTGATATATGCAATGTTTTCACCTAACCATATAGGCTAATGTACTCTCAAACTTAATCTCAAGTCCTAAACCCTAACTTGAATTCTAAACTCATATAATGATGACCTGCTCGACACCTCCATTTGATGACTGCTAGGAAAAGGCATCTCAGACTTAACAAATCCAAAAGAGAACTCTTGAATTTCCCTCTCAAACTTGCTTTTTCTTCAATGTTCCCCTACTCAGTAATTGATAACTCCACTCTTTGGTTGCTGTGGCCAGAAACCTAGGACCCACCCTTGAATCCTCTTTTGCATCCAGTCCATGAGTGAACCATGTCGCCTCTCCCTTAAACACATTTAGCCATATCCACTGTTACCACCATAGCCCAGACCACCATCATCTCCCACCTAGATCATTTCAATAGCCTCCTAACTAGTCTTCCTGTTTTTTCTTTCACCTCTTCTGTATAGTTTCCTTTTTAGTAGTCAGAGTGGTCCCTTTTAGATATAAGGCAAACCCTTTCACTCTTTTCTTCAAAACCCTTCCAAAGCTAGTCTTCTCATTCACGATAAAATCTGATGTCCTTACCATAGTCTAAGGTGCTTTATATGACCTGTCCCTTGCCTATTGTTCTGATGTTATCTCCTGCCTACGTCCCTTTCCCACATTCGGTTCTAGTCCCAGGGCCTCCTTGCTCTTCTTTGAATAAGTCAGGCACAATCTTATCTTAGGGTTTTTCATTTACTATTCCATCTGTCTGGAACACTCTTCACTCAGTAGTTCCTATTTTGTCCAGTTTTTCCCTCACTTTCTATCAGGTCATACCTGTCAGAGTAGCCTTTCCTGATAACAATACCTTCTCCTCTCCCACTGTCGCTCTTCATTCCTGAAGCCTCCTTTATTTTTCTCCTGTATTCATCATGTTGCTGTCATGCTACATACTTGTTGTTTATTGCGAGTGCAAGCTCTAGGAGGGAGGGACTTTGCCTCTTCTGTTCACTGCCCTGGCTGCAGTGCCTACAACAGTGGTTGGCACAGTAGGCATTCAGTAAATACTTATGGAATGAATGACTGCAGTTATCACAACCAACAAACATTTTCAGCAGAAAGAGAGGCTATACCCATCACATCCCTCCAAACCCCTGAGGGAATTGTTCCCTGCATGCCTTCTGACTGCCTAGGTGAGTCAGAGGTCATTTTGAAGCTGTTGGGTCTCTGTGTGGCCATTAATGAATAGACAGCTCTGCTATCCTGAGTGTTTTGTTCCAGAAGACTTCAAGCACAGCCTAGAAATGAGGGTATGAGCTAAGACATATCTGAAATGTTTTTATGTGAAAAATGAGCAATACTTGTGGATTGTCAAAAACAGAGAGGATAGAGGAAGATAGAGGGAATGTTGGGAGGGAAGACAAAGCATCATGGTGGGAAGATTAAGCTTGGGGTGAGAAGTGGCCAAAGAGACACTCCAAGTGCTAGAGCTGCCATAGGATCTTTAAAAAGAGGACTGTGTCATTTACAGTTTGGGTTTGATACTGTAATAGAAAACCACTCATCACCAAGAAACTTTAGCAAACCTGTGGTCCTAGTGTGAGTAGTTGAGGTGGAGTCAATCCATGAGAGGGGTCTGAGTTCCTTGCCTAAGTGGTGGGAGAAGGACAGGAATAACTTCTGAAGAAGAGGCAAAAACATGATGGAGAACTAAAGGAAGCAGGGGCTCAGAGCCGGGATACACAGACACCTTCAGAAAGTGGATTGGGCCTTGAGTAAATTTTCTCTAAGCCTCAAAGCACAGGGGAATTTCAGCTGACAGCTGGGCTGTACTAAAAAATGGGGAACAAGTCTCCCACCCTCTGACCCACAAAGGAAATGTTTGCTGATGGCTACAATAAACCAGGTGCTTTACATGTAATTCCTGTAAATCCCCACAACACTATGGGACACATATGATTATCCTCATCACTATTGCATATATAAAGAAAGTGAGGTTCCATGTCGCTCCACCAGAGGATAGAGGCAACCAAGATCCCATCACAGGCTGAACTGATTCCAAAGCTCATGCTCTTTCCTTCTTGTCACACAAACTCCCAATGAAATAAGATAGATGCTTAATGTGTAACAGACCAATAACCAATCTCCAAACAATCCCCATAACTCCCCACCTCCCTGCTCACAATATTTTATCAGAATATGCTCTCACACTCCCAATCTGCTTTTGTAATTCTGACTTATACTTCCAGAACCATCTCAGATGAGCACCCAGATTTCCTCTACCCGCTTCAAGTAAGAATCAGGGACTCTTCTCCCAACTCTCAGAAGACAGGGTTTGTGCTTCTATTCTGATAATCACATACATATTAGCTGTATACATGTATAATGTCACCCCAGGATTCTAATCTCCTTCAGGTCAGAGCCATATTTTCAGAGTTTTAGCCCTTAAGACATAGGACAGTGCCTTGCACATGTTAAATAGTCAATCATTCTGCTGTTTTTGAATGGAATTGAATTGAAATAATACTACAAAGTCTTAGTTTGCTAATCATTAATAATAATAGTACCTTCATTTACCTCTTACCAGGTCCCAAGAGCTTGTTAATCTTTTATATGATACATCTCAATTTATTACTCATAATAACCCTATGATCTGGGTAATGGTATTATTCACATTTTACATAGCTCAAACTGAAGAACAATGAGGTTAATTAACTTTGCCAGAGGCCTCAGAACTAGGAAATGGCAGAGTCAGAATTTGAACCTAGGCAGTTAAGTCAGGCCATGATTTAACCACAGCACTATCCAAAACAGAATTCTGTGACTTTAGTAAGGGCTCTAACGATTGCCTCTTAGGCCAATCCTGCCCACAGGCGCACCACATCATGGAATCTTGTCTACACACCTGCCCTTTTTAAGCTGCTTCAGGGTAGGGACTAGGGTCCAGAGAGATTCATTTTGTTGGTATATAGATTCCACATCCATGCAGAATGTCTGGATGTACTCATTCTAAACAAGTCTCAGAACTTGGAATTCCCATTTGAGGTCTTCGTTGTGTCAAAATAGTACCACTGTCTACTAGAAAGCCATCTGCCTTAGTTTTCCCAAGCTGCTATGACAAATGCCACACAGTGCTTGGCTCAACAATAGGAATTTATTGACTCACGATTTGGGGGGCTAGAACTCCAAAGTCAAGGTCTTGGCAAGGCCACGCTTTCTCCCTGGTGTGTGGCATTCTGACGCTGGCCTGCCTCAATCCTTAGGGTTCCTCGGCTTGTTTCTCTGCCCCCGTCACGTGGCAGTCTCCCTCTCCCTGTGTCTGCTCTTCTGGTTTCCGCTGACTTCTGGCTTCTTCCTGTGGCTTTCTCTGACTGACTGCGCCCTAATTTCCTCTGTGTATAAGGCCTCCAGTCATAAAAGGATTAAGACTCATGATGATTCAATTTGGCCGCACCCTCACTAGTAATAACCTCTTCGAAAGGCCCTATTTACAAATGAGTTCACACCCACTGGAACATGGATTAAGATTTCAACATGTCTTTTGTGGAGTATGTGGTTCAATCCTCAACACCATCTAACTAGACTTACTCATCCTAAAACTAAATAACTCCTTTATCCCTTTTTTAATTGCTGAAGAGGTGTAGAGACCCCAAAGACCAATTACTGCCTTGTAGTGACCATGGTTTCCACCTACAGTGATCATTAGCCCTGACAAAACCATGGACCAACACCAGGGCACATGCTGGCCACCCAACCTTCAAATCACCTAACCGGACAAGCAAATTCACTGCTGCTTGAGACAGTGGGGCCTCCAAAATGGGCCCTTAAACCCCCCCACCTGTAGAGAATGGTAAAATCTCAAAGTTCTTCCAAGGTGGTTGCTAAGAAGTTGACTAAAATTTGCGACTGATTTGAAATTTTAAGCTAGCTTTTCCCATTTCTATGTATTTCCTTTTTTCTTAAAAAAAAAAAAAAAAGCTGCCTTACTTCTTGATAATAATAAATCATCAAATTGTAGAAACAGTAGGAGATGGAAAACTGCTTAACTGGCAAGTGAAATTAGTTTCTTCACCTGAGATGTAGCTAGGTAGATTTCAGTATTGATTCTAGAATATCTTGTTCAATTCCTAATAACATCATCAGCAGGGGAGTGGGGAGTAACACATCTCACACTCCTCACCTCTGTGACAAAGTTGAGCATTTGTCACTAACAGAGAGCCGCCTTTACTTAGAGGAAGCAGGTTTTACACACAGATACACACACACACACTGAAAGGAGAGAATGGGGAGGACGCAAGCCAATGATTTGTTTGTTACTTGGAATGGAGCAAAGGGGAGGACTGGTATTGTTTAATTTGAGCCAAGTAGCAGAAAACCTGAATTTAAAAGCAGCTCATTTGATTTTATTACTGAGTACACTTGGAAATGATTAGAACTGTCTGTTTTTTGCCCTTGCCTGCTGCCCTGCTTTTGGTCGTTCGATTATTGGATTTGACACCCACCACACAAAAGGTTGTTTCTTCTGCTCTGTCTATCAGGGCTGGTATGAGGAACAGAGGAAGAAAAATCGCACAGCTGGTAGTACAGTGAACCCAAAAATATACAGAAATGTACCAGAGGGAATAGTCATCAACACGGAGTGAACAAGCACCCAGACTATTGATTGCATGCTGCTCACAGAACACCAGGCGTCTCTGCCAACTCCTTTCCACTCACACGCTGAACGGCAGACAGCATGTTGTACCTTGCATCATCAGTTTTGATGAATAATGCACTGATAAGCACTGCAGCCAGTATTCCGGAGGAGCAGGGAAGCCAGATGTCATCTGGACCTCCAATAGTTTGAACCCCGGGTCTTTGACAGACACTGATAAAAATATGAGGCGTGCACTGAAGAGTGGGCAAGGCCACTGCAAGAGTCTGGTGAACATGGTGGCATTCTGGAAAATGAATGGGAATTGGCTTTGTCGCAAGCAGGAGTGAGGGTGCTATGCTAAATAGCGTTAGTTACTAAGTGATAATGGTAGCTAGCTAACTTTAATCTTAGGCTTGTCGGGAAAGCTCACACGTGTACACACAAAGAAAGGGATTTTGAGAGCAAACAATTTTTAAAGAGTTTAAATCCACATGGCTCCAAATGGGCCATCGTGACAAACAGATGGAATGGGCTCCCTCCACAATGAAGTTCAGAGGGTGGTTATGACAGATTTGGATGTGGCCTTAGTGGGAGGGCGCACACAATCCGACTGGCTCCCCTGTGCACTGCACGCTCGAAGCATTTCAGCGGGAGTGCTGCACAGATCATGTTTTAATTCCATCATTACAGGTAATGTTCAAAAGGATCAATTAGACACAAGGTTTCCTCCACTCAGTAACTGCAGACCTACCCCACGTTGTTTTATGAGTGAAACCTGGAGTTGGAGCAACAATTGTCTTTGCTCTATTTAATTCTTCATCTAGACAACAGATTTTTCTGACCCTAAATTCAACAGTGGTCTCTGGCTCCATCCTCAATTGCAATCGCCTCTCCTTCTCCACTCCCTGCTGGCCCTAGCTCTTCTCTGCTATCATAGTTTCCCCACTGCCAGTTCCCCTTCCACCCTCTATCTCGCTTTTGCCAGGCAATCTCACCTCTTCCATGGTATTCTTAACCTCTCGAGCCCAAGCTGTCAGAGTCAAACAATGATATCTGGCAAATCTACTCTCATAGCTAGAAGGATTCAACATTAAATCTTCAATGTGGGAGATTTAAGCTACAAACACAGCAAAGCTCAAGCTACTACTTTGAGTCTGTCTCGTTTTAGGAAAATGAATCACGATATACCATCTCCCAATGTGGAGGTTACCCTCTTTCACATGTTCTAAACCACTGCATCAGGTTGGCATCATTTGTGCTGATAACCAGAGGGAATCCTGTGTTGCCATCGCCTGGAATGTATAGACAAAAAAAGCATGCCAGCTTTGGGTGGCATTGATAAACACCTTTATTAAAGCAGATGCACTTCAGCCCCAGTTCTAACAGGAACAGTAGGCAAAATTCAGATGATGTCAAAATTGTTCTTCACAGTCTCTAAAACAGACAATAAATTATGATATAAATAATTTTGTGCATGCAAACATATAATAGTGTATGAAAGAGCACACATATAAAATGTCATTTTATAAAAGAATTTCTCACCCTACAGAAAGCTCAAACTCTTGCCTTAGCCTTGTTCCCTGGCATGTGCATTTTGAGTGGAGCAGCAGGCAGGTTCACCTGCACAATTTTTTTTTTTACTTCTTATTATAAAATAGTCAAACCCAGAATGGTAGAGAGAATAGTAAGCTGAACATCAATATAATCACCACTAAATTTTAACAAATGTAATTTTGGCATATTAGTTTCAGTTTTTTTAAATTGAGCATTCTAAAATAAATTACATATGTTATTATTTCACAGAAAAACTTCAGTAAATGCCTGTTTGAAAAAAGGACATATTCATTCGTGGCCCAAAATCATTACCACACCTAACAAAATTAATAATAACTACTTAATACTATCTAATATCCAGTACATTATCAAATTTCCCCCAATATTGCCCCAAAAATGTCTTCTATAGCTGGTTTTGTTTTGTTTTGTTTTATTGTGGGTAAAAATCAAATTTTTCACAATACATACCAACATTTGTAAAATGATATATAAATATATATGCATATATGTGCATTTGCTTACAAAAATGTTATATATATATTTTTGTTTTGTTTTGTTTTGTTTTGTTTTGTTTTTTAAGGTGCTTAGATTACCTAAATATTATACAGAAACTACAGGGGTTCCCATGTTCCCCACCTCCCACACCTCCCACAATATCTCACACAAACATCCCCTGAAAGTGTGGCCCATCATCCTCAATGGACTTACATATCCTGAGGCCTTGCCATCAACCATAGAC
Source organism: Tolypeutes matacus (assembly GCA_026826555.1). Lineage (NCBI taxonomy): Eukaryota > Metazoa > Chordata > Mammalia > Cingulata > Chlamyphoridae > Tolypeutes > Tolypeutes matacus. The sequence continues at coordinate 9,576,158 of JAKSZT010054515.1, read as the reverse complement.
CACAGTTCACATCATAGACCACACTCTCTCCCACACAGTTCTGAATGGTGTGTGCTGATTTAAAATGGCCTACATCTGTCGCCACAACGGCACTCAGGACAACCCCCAAGTCCCGAAAAAGCCCCTGTATTTCAACTGCACATCCCCTCCCTGCCCCAAAAGTGTCCAGTGGCCAACGGCTGCACCTCACTGTTATAATTTCTTCCATTGCTAGAACCACCATATGTGTACAACAGAATACCATTAAGTCCACTCTAGTCCATAGTTCTTCTCCCAATCCTGAGGGGGCTGGGATGGTGATGTCCACTCCACCTCCAAGTGAGAGAGGGCTTATATCCCATGGATATGGTGGGTGGGATGATCCTGCCTGCAGATGCAGGCCCTCTCCATTCCCTGGGATGGCCGTTACCCATCGTTGTCTCCTCACCAGGTGACTTGGATGAGTCCATTGAGCTGTAGGGTAGGAGTTGCAGCTCCACTGAGATTCCACGCACACCTGGCACATAGGTAGGCCAGAGGCTCCAGTCTCTGGAAGTATACCTAAAAACTCCAGCATCACATATAGGTTTGAATAGAAGGGACTGATGAACCATGTGCAGGGAGGATTTGTTTGAGTCCAATTCTGTCACTCTCAGGAGCACAGATTCCAAAACAGAGCCCACTGATAAGGCGTCAGTTTCTGGGGCTATCCCCCCTTACATGGGACCTGGGTGTCCCCAGAGCCCTCAGGAGACCCTCTGTGTGGGATGATATCCACTTTGGTGTTCTATGAGATCCTACTGAGGTGGGCATAAGTGTTACCTCTGGGATGACCTCCCGACTCTCTTTGAAGTCTCTTAGCCACTTGAACTCATTTGTCTTTACCTTTTCTCCCTTTTATTCAAGGTATTTTTCCAGTCATGTAGCCAGTTGGCACTTGGTATTAATCCCTCGTTGCCAGGGAGGCTCATCCCCTGGAGTCATGTCCCACATTGGGGGGAAGGTAATGCATTCATATGCTGAGATTGGCTTAGAGAGAGGCCACATTAGAGCAACAAGGAGGCTCTCAGGTGGCAACCCTTAGGCACCCCATAACAGTAGGCTAAGTTTCAGTAACAAGAGCAAAGACTCATAAGGGTAGTCATCAATAACAAGAACTCATCAGTGGGCCATCCTCTTTTGACAGACACTGTCCCTACACTCAGAAAACTGTTGCTGCTCCCTTGGAGAATGTGGCAGAGCTCTCCAGGCTAGGAATTCAGATTCCCTCATTTACTGAGTGATTGTCCATCCACTGTGACCATGCCCCATCCTTTGATCATTTGAACAATTTTGTAAATCTTTCATGTATATTCAGATGACCTTACTCCCATGAATTCCCCCTCCCAGACACCCCCCACCAATAATCCCCTGCAGCATCCATTGTAACCCTTCTGTGATCTAAATCTTCCATGAACATGTAGCCCATATAATAATCAATACACTTAATAGGAAAAAGAAACAACAATGATAAGCTTAAATGCAAGAGACAAACACAAGGAAACTCAGGGGAAAATAAAACAAAAACAAAAACAAAATGAAATATAATTAGTGGATTGGGACATTCAAAAACATGGAAAAAAAAAAAGAGAAATGCCTTTTTTTAAAAAAATTATTTTTTTTTTTCCTTTTATCACTGTGTTATCTGATGTCCGGTGTGCCGTGACACCTTCCCCCTTCTCGATCCCCAGTGCCTCCCAAATTTTCATTTAATTTTCAAAGAAGTTTTAGGTCACAGCAAAGTCACACACGGAATACCAGAGACTCCCAGATACCAAACCACCCCCTCTTCCCCACCCCATATTAAACCCCCCCTTTTTTTTTGGATGTTAGCATTGTTATAACTGTTATACAGATAGCAAAATATAGCAACTAAACATTGTCAATGGTTTACAGTATAGTTTACAATTTATACGATACAGTTTAATAAGTTTTGATGATATTTACCATGTCCTGTGTCCATTACTGTAAGGTAATGAAAAACTTTTCCCATGACCACTAAATACCCCCTGTTTGTTCTTTTCTGTTCCTACCTCCCCCTCCCCCTGGGGCATATGACACTCTCCTCTCTTGACTCATGGAATGACAAGATTCATAGTTACATACCTTGGGTATTCCAACCTGCCCTTCCTAATCTACCCACCTGTGAACCCTGCACCACCACACCCAGTATTATCACTACCCATCTGTCCTGTCCTTCAATATGCAACTATACTCTATCCCTTTACCTTAGATTATGTCCATATGGGTGATGGCTCACAGCCTACTCTTCTCTTTCTCTCCCTTGTTAACCTATCTTTCAGACAATGGTTCTCAGAGACTGCTCACTTTCCTCAGTTCAAATCAATGAGGTCATATACTGTTCATCCTTCAGTGCCTGGCTTGCTTCACTCAACATAAGGTCTTCAAGATTCATCCATGGTATTCCATGTGTTAGCACTTTATTCCTTCTCACAGCTGAGTAATATTCCATTGTATGTATGTACCACATTTTGTTTATCCATTCGTCTGTTGATGAGCACCAGGGCTGATTTCAACTTTTGGCAATGGTGAACAATGCCGCTATTGGTGTGCATATATCTGTTTGTGTCTTTGCTTTCAGTTCTTCTGGGTATATACCTAGCAGTGGAATTGCTGGATCATATGGAAGATCTATTGTTAGTTTTCTGAGGAACCGCCAAACTGTCCTCCACAGTGGCTAGACCATACCACAGTCCCACCAGCAGTGGATGAGGGTTCCTATTCCTCCACATCCTCTCCAACATTTAGTGTCTGCTGTTTTTTTAATAGCTGCCATTCTGATGGGTGTAAGATGGTATCTCATTGTAGTTTTGATTTGCAGTTCCCTGATAGCAAGTGATGTTGAGCATTTTTTCATGTGCTTTTTAGCCATTTGTATTTCTTCCTTGGAGAAGTGTCTTTTCAGGTCACTTGCCCATTTTTTAAATGGGTTGTCTGTCTTTTTATTTTCAAGGTGTAGGATTTCTTTATATATGCAGGATATTAGGCTCCTATTAGATATATGGTTGCCAAATATTTTCTCCCATTGGGTAGGCTGCCTTTTTATTTTCTTAATAACATCCTTTGAGGTGCAGAAGTTTTTAATTTTGATGAGATCCCATTTATCTATTTTTTCTCTTGCTGCTCATGCTTTGGCTGTGAAGTTCATGAAACCATTTCCTATTACAAGGTCCTGTAGATGCTTCCCTACATTATCTTCCAAGGTCTTTATGGTTTTGGCTCTTATATTTAGATCTTTGATCCATCTTGAGTTGATTTTGTATAAGGTGTGAGATGGTATTCTTCTCTCATTCTTTTGGATATGGATATCCAATCTCCAAGCACCACTTGTTAAAGAGGCCATTCTCTCCCAACTGAGTGGGCTTCGTGGCCTTGTCAAATATCAGATGACTGTATATGCGAGGATCTATATCAGAACTCTCAATTCGGTTCCATTGGTCAGTAGGTCTATCTTTGTGCCAATACCACACAGTTTTGATCACTGTGGCTTTGTAGTATGTTTTAAAGTCAGGTAGAGGGAAGCGGCTGTGGCTCAATCAGTAGGGCTCCCGTTTACCATATGGGAGGCCCCAGGTTCGGCCCCCGGGGCCTCCTGGTGAAGGCAAGCCCGCCCGCACGGCATGGTTAGCTGACCCAGAGAGCACAAGCAGCAAGGGGGGGATAAATGAATAAATAAATAAAATCTTTTAAAAAAATAAAAAATATAAAATATATAAATAAATAAATAAATAAATAAATAAAGTCAGGTAGTGTGATAGCTCCAACTTCATTTTTCTTTTTCAATATGTCTTTGGCAATTCAAGGCCTCTTGCCTCTCCAAATATATTTTGTGGTTAGTTTTTCCAGTTCCTTAAAAAATACAGTGTTGACTTTTATTGGGATTGCATTAAATCTGTAGATAAGTTTGGGTAGGATAGACATCTTGATGATGTTTAATCTTCCTATCCATGAACAGGGAATATTTTTCCATTTATTTAGGTCTTCTTCGATTTCATTTAACAGTGTTGTGTAGTTTTCTGTATATTAGTCCTTTACATCTTTAGTTAAATTTATTCCTAGGTATTTGATTCTTTTAGTTACTATTATAAATGGTATTTTTTTCCTGATTTCCTCCTCAGTTTGCTCATTATTGGTGTACAAAATGCTACTGATTTTTGAGCATTGATCTTATAGCCTGCAACATTACTGAACTCCTTTATAAGTTCTAGAAGCCTTGTTGTAGATTTCTCAGGGCTTTCTATGTATAGGATCATGTCATCTGCAAATAATGAAATTTTTACTTCTTCTTTTCCAATCTGGATGCCTTTTATGTCCTTTTCTTGCCTCAGTGCTTGCACAAGTACTTCTAAGACAATGTTAAATAGGAGTGGTGATAGTGGGCATCCTTGTCTAGTTCCCGATCTCAGAGGGAAGGCTTTTAGGATTTCACCATTGAAAATGATGTTAGCTTTGGGTTTTTATATATACCCTTTATCATATTCAGAAAGTTTCCGTCTATTCCTATCTTTTGTAGTGTTTTTATGAGGAAAGAGTGCTGTATTATAGCTGGTTAATTCAACCATGAGTCCAATTAAATATCATGCATTGTATTTTGTTTCTTTAAATAAGTATTCTCTCTCTCTGTAGTATAGAAATTTTCTTAATGAGAACATAAAAGAACATGATATTTATATTAATAAGACACAATATGAAAAACTCAATAGGGTAATAATGGCTAAAGTAGCAGATATATTTTTGACAGTTTAAAAAATATGCCCACAACAAAGGACTTGAATAGACATTTTTTCAAAGAAGATATACAAATGGCCAAAAAGCACATGAAAAGACACTCAACATCATTAACCATTAGGGAAATGCAAATCAGAATCACAATGAGATAATACACACCTACAAGCATGGCTATTATTAAAGAAATGGAAAATAGCAAGTGTTAGAGAGGATATAGAGAAACTGGAACTTCAAAGCATTGTTGATGGGAATGTAAACTGGTGCAGCCACTGTAGAAAATAATATGGCGGTTCCTCAAAAAGTTAAATATAGAATTACCATATAGTCCAGCAATTCCACTTCTAGGTATATACCCAAAGAAAGTGAAACCAAGGTCTCAAACGGACACTCGTACACCAAGGTTTACAGCAGCATTATTCACAGTAGCCAAAAGGTGAACACAACACATGTCCATCAACAAATGAATGAATAAACAAACTATGGCACACACACAATAGAATATTCTTTGACCATAAACGAAGACTTGGGAAACGCTGGAACATGCAAGAACTTTGAAAACATTATGCCCAATGAAATAAGCAAGATGCATAACAACAAATATCACACAATGTCACTTAAAAGAGACGCCTAGAAATAGCAAATTTGCAGAAACAAAGTAGATTAGAAGTTACTAGAGGACGGGAGTAGGGAGGAAATGTTTGATGGATATGGAGTATTTTTAAATAAAATTAATTTTAAAAAATGAATTTAAAAGCATGTGCCCACAAATTACATGACCCTGTTTTCAAGATGTGGATTTTAATTTTCCTACCCTTGAAGTGTGGGCTAGACCTATTGACTCACTTGTAATAAATAGAAGATGGTGAATGAGTTGGGATGTCTCTTCCAGGGGACTACAGCTTCCACCTTAAGTGCCATGATTCTCTCTCAATCTCTCTCTCTCTCTCCCTCTCCTTCCTACTCACACCCCCCACTCTAGTAGCCCTATGGAAATTGGCATTATCTGTGTCTGAAAGGGAAATTTAGACCACCCAAAACCTAAAACCCATTCTAGGCAATGGACTGAGAAAGTAAGAATGCTTGATTTAATAATTTCACAGCTCAGTTTCTGTTACTACTCTATCATAATATCACGGTTCTAGTTTAGAAAGAAAAAAACATCCCCTGACTTTCATGAACAGGTCTAACCCCTACAGCTAAGCCTCAGTGTTGCTAGAAGGTAGCCTGATGCTCACAGCTAGGCCATGTCACAATCTCACCATCAGATAAGGACACTTGACACAAAACAAAACTACTTCATAATTTTGTTTAACACAAACAAAAGCAAGGTCACTTCACCACTGGCAAAGTACCAAACATCTGCTTCTCTCAGCTAATACGGGTGACTCCTGCTTCTTTACCAATTACAACTTTATCTAGGTCCTAGTCTGCCCTCCCTATAGATAAGAGACATTGAGATACGGAATCATAGAGTTGCTCCTGCTTTCTGATGACATCTCATCTAAAATTGACCTCTGCTTTTTTTTGATCCCTCCCCAAATCACCCAACCAAAGCCCAAATCCTATAATCAGTTTTTTCAGCCATCCTTTTACTGAGACACCCAGTGGTTTCCCATGGTGTGTATTCTTCCTTGGTGCAGCTAGTGATAAACCCAACTGGTTCAACAGCAGGTATGTTTCTGGTGGTCTTTGACTGAAGCCCACTGACATAGTAATAAAAGTCATTTTTTTCTTATTCAGGGGTCATCACACCTAAGTTGGAATTCTTGCTCCATGACAAACTGTATGACCTTGGCTATGTAACAAACTCTTGAAGTCTCAATTTCCTCATTAGTAAAATGGGGTGATAGCATAATTAACCAGGTGGTTGTGAGAATTAAATGAGTTAATGTGCATTAATCATGAATCATACTGCCCTGCACATAGAAGATTCTCTATATATGGTTTCCCTTCTTATTTCTATAAAAGTAGAAAATCATTTTTACAAAAATTGGGAAATTATTTTCAAGTGAATTGTTAAAATTTGGCTTAAATGTCCCAGGGTATCTTATATTTGACACTCATCTAAATAAGCAAAATGAATCCAGTATACAAACACTTATTTAACTTCCCAAGTTGAAGAAATGATTTTTGTCTGGTGAATAGAAGAGCAATTCTGATCTAATTTTTTAAAGTTTGATCTCTACAGGGTATGATATATTGGTTAAAATTAGTCTTAGAACTTCTTGGAGTTGTTTATATGGCTGTTTGTGACAACAGAATCATTAAATGAATCTAATTTTGTCAATGTTGTGGGCAGATTGGTTTTTCCTGCTGAAGCAGCTCACACAGAGAAGTTGGTCTTGCTTCTAAGAGAGACCGCTACAGTTGCATTTACTTGATGTGTTGACCACAGTCCCATAGCTGGCCGTAAGCCTTGCAGGATCCTAAAGTCCACTTCACATTTTTTCCGGAGACCATCTAACCTAAGGATGTTGAACCATGACCAAAGCTTCTAACCAACTTGCTTGTAAAATAGATCTTTAAAACAATTTACAAAAGGTTAACTGTCAAGAAAGCCTCTAATATCAACAAGCTAAGTAAGCATATTTTCTCCCTCTAGACAAACTACATAGGAAATAAAATTATGAAAAGTTTGGAATGGAATCAAAATAAGGGGATTACGTCATTCAGATATTTAATAGCATAAAGTTTGATAGTGTGTTGCAACCAGCTATTCGATGGGGAGACAAAATAACTTAACCAAAGAGTGCCCCTCCCATGGATGGGATCTGGAATGTGCTATCAAAAGTTGCCTGTCTATCCTTTCTTCATCCTTTCATTGCTGGAAAGTCATTCTCCCTATTTTCCACATCTCATTTCTTCTTTATATAATAAGGAAATTTGGAAGCAAATAATCAAAAAATTTGAAAATGTACCAACATCACACTGTGTTGTGTTTGTTTTGTTAGATTATCTAGCTAAACCACAAACTTGCATGTCTAAATGAGGCTGCACTTTGAAAAGAAGGGATGTGTATTTTGTTATTTATCCTATGAGGAGTTCAATATGCTGTTATAGGAATTAGTACTCAGGGAGATAGTTCTTACATGGGAGTTGGAGAATAAGTGCATTAAAAGCAGTTATGGGAAGTAGATGTGGCTCAAGCAGTTGGGTACCCGCTTACCACATGGGAGGTCCCAGGTTCGGTTCCTGGTGCCTCCTAAAGAAGACGAGGAAGACAGCAAACTGACTTGACAAGATGATGCAACGAGATGATGCAATGAGGAGACACAACAAGCAGGGAATGGAGGTGGCTCAAGCAATTGGACACCTCCCTCCCACATGGGAGGTCCTGGGTTCAGTTCCCAGTGCCTCCTAAAAAGAAGATGAGCACACAATGAGCAAACACAGAGCGCAGGCAGCCAGCGCAAATGACGGGGGGCGGGGGGGGGAGTATAAAAAAATAAATCTTAAAAAAAAAAAAAAAGCAGAATTACTTGAACCAAGACTACAAGGCCTTGGCATTGAAGCAATTCTTGGGTGTGGTGAAAGGGGCAGTAGTGAACCCCTTTCTTGGCATGGCACATCTCATCCAGAAGACAGGATGGAAATGCCAGTTATGAGGCCCTACCATTGGTCTAGGTTTAGGAGGTAGAATCTATTTTACATGTTGATCTTCAGTACGATTTTCTCTCAAATTTCAAAGAAGCTTCATTTTTAAAAAGTATAGTCTAGGGACCTGGAGAAAGGTGTCAAGTAAAGATACCTACCAAAAGCTACTGAATAATAGGAGGGATTAATCTTCATTAAACAGGGAAATAGTTGCAGTGCCAAAGCCCAAAATACAAAGTGCCCTTGCCAAAAACTGTGTCCAAATAGAAAGTGTCCTTAAAATAAATAAAATAAATTAAGAACAATCACACCCCCAATTCAGTGGGTATTTATTTGCATAAAGAGATGTGATGTAGAAGAAGGAGGAGACATCCCATAGATGTGTCTCAAAACAGCAAGAAGACCATACTAAGGGAGGAACTATCTTACCCATCGTTTTTATTGTCTACAACCTGAACACCCATGCGCAGGGTGAAACATGATGAGCCAATGTAATGGACGCCAAAAATGAGAGGGGAGACATACACCACACAAAGAATACACCCGATACAGAGAATGGTTATTTGTGGAAGAAAATCCAAAGGGAAGCTGTCAAACACCATGTGCTTACCTGCTCTCCCCGGCCTTCACCCTACCCCAACCTGTCTTCCTTAGATTATTCTATAGCAAGTATTAGGTTCTTTTCAATTGTAAACTAACAATCAGAAAGGAGACAGTAGGGAACATATGCATAGAAAGTGCAAAAAAAAACAAAGAACAGAATATGAGCAAAGGGCACACAAAGAACAATCACCAAATTGTAACAAATGTACCACACTAATGAAGGATGTTGTTAATGTGGGAAATTGTGGGAGGGGGAGGAGTGGAGCATAAGGGAATCCCCTATATATATATATATTTTTTTTTTTTTTGCTTTTTTTTTTTATTATTATGGGTAAAAATCAAAATTCTCACAACATATACAAACATTTGCAAAATGATATATAAATATATATGCATATATGTGTATTTGCTTACAAAAATGTTATTTTTATATATATATATATATATACATATATTTTAAGAGGTGCTTAGATTACCCAAAATATTACACGGAACCCACTGGGATTCCCATGTTGCCCACCTCCCACACCTCCCACCATGGTTGGTGGCAAGGCCCCTATATTTTTTATGTAACATTTATGTAATTCAAAGCTACTTTAAAAAAATTTTTTTAAGTTAAAAAAAGAATAATAACCAAAAAGTAATCAAGAAAATGGAAGAGCTAAGATACCATAATCTAAATAAATGTAGATATAGCATTACATTTCTTTTTAAAAGAAGAACTTAAAAGATACAGATGCACAGTGGGTGGAGATCCACACAATAACCAAAAGAATATCGAATTCCTATCCTGGTGAGCTCTGCTACATTCTCTAATGGGACAGCAAGAATCCCCTGAGTACAGGGGCAGTTCCTAGTAAAGGAAGACAGACCATTATGCCAGGGCCTTGATATTGATAAGCATACCTTTTCTCGTGAAATTGAAACTTAGCCTAGGATTACATATTGCCTAAGATTTGCCTCCTGAAAGCCTCCTTGTTGCTCAAATGTGGCCTCTCTCTAAGCCAAACTCAGCATATAAATGCACTACTTTTCCCCCCAACATGGGTCATGACTCCTGGAGATGAATCTACCTGGCACCGAAGGATTATAACCAAGCACCAACTAGCAATGCACCTGGAAAAAGACCAAAAGGGGAAAAGGGTAAATACAAATGAGTTTTTGTGGCTAAGAGATTTCAAAGTGAGTTGGGAGGTCATTCCAGAGGTTACACTTATGCACGTCTCAGCAGGATCTCATTGACTGCCACAGTAAATATTGCCTCAAATAGCAGGCAAACTATATATATAACAATAAAACTTATTGTTATTCTAGCAATGGAAGGACTTTTATCATTGATGTGGAGACAGTGGACACCAGAGATTCTGAAGGGAGGGAGAGGGAAAAATAGGTATAATATGGGGGCATTTCGGGGACATTGGAATTGTCCTGCATGACATTGCAATGATGGATACAGGCCATTATACATTTTGTCATAACCTATAAAATTGTGTAGGGCGGAGTGTAAACTGTAATGTAAACTATAGTCCATGGTTAGTAGCAATGCTTCAATGTGTTCATCAATTGTAACAAATGTACCACACTAATGAAAGATGTTGTTAATGTGGGAAAGTGTGGGGGGGTGGGTAGGGCATATGGGAATTTTTTATGTCACATTTATGTGACCTAAAGCTTCTTTACAAGTAAAAAGATAGTTCTGAGTATTTGTGGAAAATGGGAATTAAAAAGAAAATTCACCTACAGAAACATTACAGTTGGTATAAAATACATATGAATATATCTTATACATATTTGTATATATAGCATGTATGTGTAGCTATTATAGAGGTTTTGCATAAGTGTAAAGTTTATTGCCAAGAAGAAAATCGATCTCTAACATTCCCAATATTAAATATGGGCCTGGGATTTAAACTGTCTTGAAGATATAATTTCCAAACCTTATTTCATGGGGCCTGAAGTAACAAGCCTAATAAAGTTATGCTTAGGATCTGGATATAGGGTTACAAGTGGCCCTAATTTAAGTCATTCTACAACCCAAAACTGAGGCATCTTGTTAAGATTTGAATAGACTGAGATGATGCCATCTGGAGCCAAGGACTACCTTTATCCCATATAAGTGATTTTGAAGCTGGAATTTCCTGAAGGTCTGTAGAGGATCAAGCAGAGATGGATATAATAGCAATTACCATCCAAGACATGGGGTGTGCATGAGGTGGCTAGCTTGATGGTGATAAACTCTCCAGACTCTTTAGAGGTATTGCAGATAGTAGGCTGGGACAGAAAACCTAGACATTTCTCCTATCCATGTCTTCTGCATAGAAGTCTACTATGCAAGATGCACACGTTTCACTGAGATCCTCACTCAGATCAAGAGAGCTGTGGTATCTGAATAAGAGAAGAGAAACTGAGGAGGAAATCCCAAACCAAGGAAATAGTTTGCTTCCTTCTTGAATATGGCCTCTGATCAGGATAAGCAATATAAATCAAGAACCATTACCCATTAGGAAAGTGCTTCTCAAATTTTAATATGCATACAAATCTGGAGATGTTCAAATACAGATTCTGAACCAGTAAGTTTGGGGGTAGCCTGGGATTCAGTATTTCTAACAAACTTTCAGGTGATGTCGATGCACCCAAGCAAAACTTTAGAAAACTAACTAGAAATATTGTTCTGTCTGAGATGGACAAAATAAAACCATCTTAAAAATAGGTACACTGTGCCCTGTGATCAAAATTTGTTAAGGAGGCAGGGGTTTTCAAGTCTGGATTTGGGGAATGTGTGTTATCAAATTCCTAATAAAAAGAAGACAAAGAAATGACACCTATCATTTGGCCTGTAAAGTATATCAGAAAGTGTCTCCACAAAGAATCTGAGGGAGCCTTGCTATCTTCTAATGGATTATCCAGAAGTGCTAGTTAATTTGAATGATACAATTGTATTTGTCAATACCCCAGAGGAGCATAAATAATTTAATAAACAGCTATTCTTTTTTTTTTTTTTAATTTACCCAATACTTACTGAGAACTCATCATACCTTAGGCCCTTTGCTAGGTGCTGGAAATGCAACTGTGTGGGATCAAAACAGACACTTGATGTTAAGACCCTTAGATGGGCTTGGGGAAAACAACAACAATGATTTCTGTCTTTGCCAAAGACAATTTACCCTGGAGTCAGATGCACCAAGAAGTGTGGATGTGAAAACGGGCAGACGCAAGCAGCTCTGGCCATCTGGGGCATCCTGGGTTAGAGAGGGGCCAAACCTGTGGTTTACTGAGGACGAGCCCGGGCTTCTTCTCGGTGTTTTACATCCATTCCTTTATATCAGACTTTAAGTAAAACCTCATTAAAATTTGCATGATATTTGTAAATTCTTACTGTGGGGAATTGGCACAGGGCCTGTGCAAAAACAGTACATAGAAAAACAATTACTGTCCCCTGAGGACGGGGCTGAGGCTGGCAGGTGCAGCCACCAATAGAGTTAACAGTCATTGGTAGATCCACTGTCTCATGAGAGACATCCATGTTAGAGGAGACAGCATGACAGCGAATAAGGTGGCCAGGATAGAAGCATCTGCAGAGTGCACTTGAGGCACATGTAAGGTTGCATCTTGGGAAGCTCTCTTGTGCTGAGGACCAGTGTCTTTCAGGTGACAGAATTGGATTCATGCCATGCACTCTGATTTTATAGCTTGACTCTCAGAGCATGATCTGATTCTCCTTATTTCCAAGTTCTTGATGCGCTTCTCTCTTCTTCCGCATACTCAGACTCCATATAATTAAATACTGTCTTTTTTTCAGTTCTTCTGCAATTCAAGAACAATGATCAAGACATATATAATTTATAAAATGTTAACTTTCATTTCCCCTTATTTCCCTGTCCCTCGTCCCTCCTGGTTTTCTCTGCCCTCTGCCATGTGTCCGCACAGCCTTCCCAGCTCCATCTGCAGTACAGAATACGAGCACTATTTCATCCTAGGGGACCGTCCTTCTCTGCCATATGTACCACAGCAGCGATAATTCCAGCAGGACTTGTTTAAAACAATAGTATGTCATAGTGAGACAGGAGGTTCTCAAAAGGCTCTTCTCAGGTACAAAGGCTCCTCCTGTGTTTTCTTTTCAATTTTTCTCTCTATAATTACTTTTACTAAGAAACTATCATGACCCAAAGACATCCCAGTATTCTAGGAGCAACATTTTAAGGAAGGAATTCTTTTAATTTGTAAAATAATTTTGAAAATTGATTGCAAGTGTACGGATAATTGAAATAGACCCTCTTGGCTTTTTTTTCTTTCTTTCTTTCTTTTTTTTTTTTTTTTTTGCTTTGCTTTCTGGCGGTTTAGGATTTATTAGAAATATTAGTCATATCCCTAATTTGAAAATATTATATTCTCTTAAATAATGAACTCCCTTTGTGAATTTAAAACATTGTATTTGAAGACACCTTGTAATAATATGTCTATTGTGTAAAGTGAGGAAATTAAATACAATAACAATTCTCAACGAACAGGGTACAGATTTAATGGTAAATTTACTACATATAAATTTATGTCCATAGATGTATACTGAAGAAAGAAATAATTAACACACGGTCAGCACAAGTGCTTGCTAGGCACTCTGCAACAACTGAGAGATGCCACATTGTACTCCTGGACAAATGGAACACAACTTTCCTGGACGCTCAGGTATGTAATGCTCAAGAGTAGTGCCCCCTCCTCTGCCGACAGTTCTCTCAGGAGCAAAATATTGGCGAAGGCTGTGAGGGACTCTCAAAACTCAGGCAGCCCTGTGGGCAGGGTGGAATAGGCTGAGGAAGGGAAAAGAAAAAAATTTGCCTAATTCAGGCCCATGCTAATATTTTTTTTTAAAAGAGGGTTTTCAGGAAACTGGTGAGAAAGAATCAAGTTTTTCAAAGAAAAACTGTGCCAACTTGTTTTATGATAAGGGGATTTCAGAAGATTCGCTGTATTTCTCTAACACTTTGAGCAGGAAACAGGATCAAAAATCTCTATCTTGAAAGCTCAAATGCTACTATGCATTTTCAAGTGTATTTTGCTTATTTCTGTACCAACTTTCACCAATTTTCCCCTCAAGCCATTCTACCTTTACACTTTGTAAAATAAATATTTTTTACTGATGTAAAATACATATACAGGAAAACTGTGCAAATCATAAGTGCATTTCTCAACGAATTTCTACATAATAAACACACCTGACCCAAACAAAGAAATATAACACAACCAGCACCCAGCTATTTCAGTCCCTTTTCCTATCTTCTTCTTCAAAAGTAACACTATCCTGACTTGTAACACCACAGATTAGTTTTATCTGATTTTGAACTTTATATAAATACAGTTATATACTATTTAACCTTTTGTGTTTCAGTCCTTTCACTCAGCATTCTTTGTAAGATTCATTCATGTTATCGTATAGAGCAATGGTTTGTACATTTTCATTGCTGAGAAATTTCATTGTGTGAATATCCCAGTAGGCAATTTGGTTATTACCAGTTTTGAAGTACTATGGATAATGCCACTATAAACATCTTTGCATATGTCTTTTGTATGTAGACATTGCGGTTGGAGTGGTATTAAGTCACAGAGGAATGCACATGCTCGTTTTAGCTGATACTCCCAGTTTTTCAAAGAGATTGTCCCAGTTTACAATCCAATCAGCAGCATATGAAAATTCCAGTTGCTCCACAGTTTAATCAACATTTGATTTCTTAACCTTTTTATATTTTAATCTTTTTGGTAGCTGTGTAGTGTTATTTCATAGTAGTATTGATTTTCATTTCCTCGGTGACTAATGATATTGAATACTTTCTCATTTATTTATTGTCAAAATGGATATTCTCTATTAATAAAGTACCAGTTTAATTCTAATTCCCAGATTTTCTATAGGGTTATCTGCCTATTCTCTTATTGATTTATAGACATTGTTTTTATAGTCTGGATACAAATACTTTTTTAGCTATCTATATTGCAAATATCTTCTACTCTATGGCTTAACATTTTACTATCTTGGTGATATGTTTTCATCAACAAATTATCATCTAATTTACCAATCTTTTCCTTTATGGTTACTGTTTTGTGTGTGTGTGTTGTTTAAGAAAATTTTACTGGCCCCAAGGTCATGAATATATTCTTCCTTACTATCTTCCAGAAATTTTAATAGTTTTTCTGTTATATTTAAGCGCAATCTTCCTGGGATTGATTTTTTGTTTATGGCATGGTTTCTCAATCTCAGTACTATCAGAATTTTAGACCAGAAAATACTTTGTTGTGCTCGGACTGTCCTGTACATTGTAGGATGTTTAGCAGCATCCCTAGCTTTTACCTACTAGATGCCAGTAGCACCCCCACTCATTGGAAACAATAATGTCCCTAGATGTCCCCTGGGGAAAGATAGTGGCAAAATCACCCCTTATTAGAGCCACTGTTTTATGGTATTAGATAGGTATCAGATTCATTTTTCCCCTATGGATATTCAGTTGACCCAGAACTATTATAGGAAAGGTGTGTTTCTCTACACTGCAGTGTCACCAATGTCACAAGTCAAGAGACAATAAAAACTCCTTTCTGGACTCTATCATGTTCCTTTAACTTGAGTTAATCCTTATGCCAATACCACATTGTCTTAGTATAAAGCTGCATAATTATTCTTGAGATATAGCAGAATGAACATTGCAATTTTTTCTTTTTCTTCAAGATTGTCTTGACTATTTTTGAATTTTTGCATTTTCATATACATATTAGAAGGAACTTGTCAATTTTCACCAAAAAAGAAAGCAGAAACCTACTGGGATTTAGACTAGGATTACATTAAATCTTTAAATAAATTTGGAAAAAACTTACAATTTAATGATATTGAGTCTTCCAATTCTTGAATATAAAAGATCTCCCCATTTATTCAGCTCTTTAAAATCTCTCAGCAATGTTTTGTAGTTTACAATATAGATTTCTTACACATCTTTCTTTAGACTTATTTCAAGGTATTTGACCCTGTTGATGCTCTGGTAAATGACATATTTCTTAAATGTCATTCATATATTCAAATATGAATATATAATGTCATTTATATATTCAAATTCAAATATATAATTCAAATATATAATTTAGTGCATAGTTTCTGGTGTATAGAAATACAACTGGTTTTTTTATATTGAGCTTGTGGCAGTTACCTAGATACATGCATTTATTTCTTCTACTATTTTATCTTTGAAATTTTTTGCATTCTTTCGCATATTCACGTTGTCTGTAAGTAGTGTCAGTTTTGTTTCTTTTCTCCAATATTCATAATACTTAATTTTTGCATTGACTAAAATATCCAGTATAAAGTTGAATAAATATATTGATTATATGCATCATTCATTGTCTTATTCTTGATATTAGCAGGTTAAATCTTCAACATATTCACCCTTAATTATGATATTCAATGTAGTATTTTATAGAAATCCTTTATAATAATTAGGAAATATCCTTTTATTCTTAGTCTGGTATGGGTTTTTATCATAAATGGATGCTGAATTTTATCAGATTCTTTTTCTGCATCCATTGAGATGATAATATAATTTTCTTTTATTATGTTAATGTTATAAATAACATTGATTGGTTTTTAAAATATCAAATCAATCTTGCATGTCAGGAATACACTAATTTTGTAATGATGTATTAATGTTTTATGTGTCATAGAATTTAAATTATTCATCACTAGCTTAGATTTTTGCATCTGTAGTCATGAAAAAGATGGATCTGTAACTTTCCTCTCTTTTAAAAGTTTTCTCAAGTTTTGGCATCAAGGTTATTCCAGCCTATGATAGTGATACTTTGAAGCTCTAGATAATGTTATTTTTCTCCAGCAAAGATTTACTTTTGCTTCTGGAAGGCAGAGACTACGGTTTTTCAACAAAAATGAGGATAGAGAGAAAAAGGTAAAAGAAAACACAGGAGGAGACTTTGTTCTTGAAAAGAGCATTTTGAAAAACTACTGTCTCACGATGGCATACTATTCTTTTAAACACATCCTGGTGGGATTATTGCTGGTATGGTAAAAGTTAGTTGGGAAGATTTTTCTCTTTTTTATTTTCTATGGATTTTATGTAAAATTTTTGTTATTTCTTGGTATTGTAAATGTTTGAATTTACTGGCAAAGCCATCTAGTACTGTATTTCTTTGTGGAAAGATGTTTATTATAGATCTTTTATCTTTAATAGATATAGGACTGTTTAGTTTTGTTGTTGTTGTTAAGAGTTCAGCTCTTTATTGAACATTTTACAAAAGAGGGATCTAGTCAAAAAAAACCAAAGCCCATGTCATCATCCGATTCCTCAGATTCTTCTTTCTCTGCTTCCACTTTCTTCTCCTCAACTGGGGCAGCAGCGGTGGTGGGAGCAGGACCTCCCGCTGCTGCGACACCGGCTGCTGGGGCAGGTCCACCAGCCCCTACCTTGCAGATGAGGCTCCCAATGTTGACTTTGGCCAGGGCCTCTGCAAACAAGCCAAGCCTGAAAGGTTCAGCATTTACACCGGCTGCTTTAATGAGGGCATTGATCTTATCCTCTGTGCCGGTGACTTCATAGTCGTGGAGTATGAGGGCCGCAAGCGCTGAAACCGAGGCCATTGTGTGGGCGAGTGCGGGGCGTGGTGCTAGCCGCAGAGTGAAGTGAGGGCCTCACCCCAATGCAGCCTTAGCTTCCTCCGAAAAGCCTAGCACCTTAGCGGCAGCTGAGGAAAGGGCAGGACTGTTTAGTTTTGCACTTCTTTCATCAGGTTTATTAAGTAATATTTTTCAAAGGATTTGTCTATTTTATCTGAATTTTTAAATTCACTTGTTTAAAGTTGTTAACGTATTTTTATTATCTTTTTAATGTATGAAAGATCCGTAGTATCTTCTGCTTTGTCATTCCTGATAGTGATAGTTTGTGCTTTTTCTTTTACTTTTCTGGGTCAGCCTTTCCAGGGTTTTATCAATTTTATTAGTCTTTTCAAGGACCCAGGTTTTTTGCTTTATAGATTTTTTTTCTACCTGTACATTTGTTTTTTATTCCGATTATTGCTCTTTCTGATTATTGCTTTGTATTTGATTTGCCAATTATTTCCTAACTGCTTAAACTAGGCCCTTAGGTCATTGATTTGCAACCTCTCTTCTTTTCTAATATATACATTCAAAACTATATGTTTCCCTCACCACTACTTTAACAGCAACCCACAAGTTTTCATATATCATTTATTATCAAGTTCAAAATATTTTCTAATTTTCATTTTGATTATTTACTTTTGGAATGTAGAAGGGAATTTCTTAATTTCTAAACAATTTGGATTTTTTATCCTTTTGTTATTGATTTTAAACTTTTTTTTTAAAGATTTATTTTTTTAAATTTCTACTCTCTCCCTTGTTGTTTGGGCTCCCTGTCTGCTCTCTGTTCATCTTCTTTTCCAGGAGGAACCCAGAACGGAACCCGGGACCTCCCATGTGGAAAGGAGATACCCAATCACTTGAGCCACCTCCTCCCCTGCTTGTTGTGTATCTCATTGTGTTTCCTCACTGTGTAGCCTCATACTGTTGCCTCATCTTGCTGTCTTGCTTGTCTTGTTTAAGAGGCACTGGGAACCAAACCTAGGAACTCTCATGTGGTAGGCGGGTGCCCAACTGCTTGAGCCACATCTGCTTCCCCTTGATTTTAAGCTTAAATCCACTTTAGTCAGGGGACATGTGCTGTTTTCTTTCAAACCTTTCAGATTAATTGATGTTTGCTTTATACCACAACATATGTTTAATTTGGTTAAATGTTCCATATGCATTTGAATATGTATTCTGCAGTTGCTATGAGCAGTATTCTATATAAGTCTATATAATGTTCTGTATTAGTCAGCCAAAGGGGTGCTGATGCAAAATACAAATAATCGGTTGGTCTTTATAAAGGGTATTTATTTGGGGTAGAAGCTTACAGTTAACAGGCCATAAAGCATAAGTTTCTTCTTTCACCAGTCTGTTGCCACATGTTGGAGCAAGACAGCTGCCAACATTTGCCAGGGTTCAGGCTTCTTGGGTTCCTCTCTTCCCGGGGCTCTGTTTCTCTCCAGGCTCAGCTCTTCTGTTTCCCCCACAAGGTCAGCTGTAGATTGTAAGGCTCTCTAGGCTTTGCCTCTCTCCACAAGGCCAGCTGTGAACTGTCAGGTGAATGGCTCATCTCTTTTCCCAGGGCCTTCTCTCCCTCCTCTTCAAAACTCTAACATCAAAACTCCAACTCGAAAACTCCAACTCTGTCCTTTGTCATGTCTTTTATCTTTGAGACCCCACCCACCAAGGGTTGGGGCTCAATGCCCTACTGACGTGGCCCAATCAAATCCCTAATCATAACTTAATCATGCCCAGAGGAACAGACCAGTTTACAATAATAATCCAATATCTATGTTTGGAATCCATAACTATATCAAACTGCCAAACTGCTACAGGTTTTATATAAGGTTAAGAATGTTAATTGTTATTCAAACTTACTACAGCTTTACTAATTTTTTTTTACATACTTGTTTTAGTTTTTTTAAAAAGTGTGTTGAAATCTATTACTAAGATTATGGGTTAGTCAATTCCTCCTTTTAATTCTGTCAAGCTAGTTTTACATGCTTTGAAGCTTTGCTATCTGATGTATACAAATTTAGAACTGCTATATCTTCCTGATGACTGACCTTCTCATCATGATTGATCCCGATTACTTTTTATCTTAAAGTATGCTTTGCTTGATCCTAGTATTATCCACCAGTTTTTGTTTTGTTTCTGGTTAATAATTGCATGATATTAGTAATCATGGTTCTTTTACCGTCCACGTCCTTTAAATCTCATCTCTAGCTTGCCTATTATTCTCTTTCAATTGCTTATTGTTTTCTCTTGACTTTATATAGGTTGGTATTTCCTCCTGGTATTTTATCTCCTGACAATTTTTTGTCAAATGCCAGACATTGTGTATGATAGGTTGAGGCTCTGAATAATAACATCCTGCAGAGATGGTTTCCCTTTGTGTCTAGCAAACAGTAATAATAAGGGTGATTCACACTAATCCACACTGAATTGAAGTTGATTTTCAGTTTTTATGAGAGCTGTTTTCTTTCCATATCACCTTTACTCAAAGAGGGTGGATTTCAGGGGTCTCAAGTGAAAGTGTGGCATGTTTCCTAGGCCCCTATTTCTTGGTGGGCCCTGAATTTTAATATTGTTTTCCCAGGACAACAAGACTGCTGAAAGTTTTACTCAGCTTCTCATCCTCTTCAAAGGAGCTTTCTTCTTGGCTTCACTTTTAGTCAATGCTCACAAATTTGGCAAATGTCACTTCTCTTCAGGAACTGGATTCCTCAAATTCTGGCTGCCTTTGGATTCCTAAACTCCAATTTTCATCTCCTCAGCATTGCCAAAAGCTCTGCTCAACTTCCTGGCCCTCAAAACCACACCATTTATGAATCAGCAAATGCACTGAGGGGATATGTGGCCTGAAATATTGGGCTCACCCTGATGAACTTACCTGTCTGGACTCATGGCCCCTCAAGTGTTGGCAACCTTGGTAGCTCCCAATGCCTCCAATTAAAGATTTTTAAGACTCTGACCAAGGGGACTGTGGAAACATGGCCGATGGGGTAGGAAGATAAAGCTAAGCTCTCACTAAAACAACTGAGAGGGAGCCAAGGGCTGCCTTGTTGACCTACTTTGGGGTACAGCAGACCAGGACATTGCTTCACAATTCCCAGGAGAGTTGGGAACAGAGAGGAAAAGGCTGAAACAGCAAGCTGTGAGTTATTGATCCTCCCAGCCACAAGGAAAGGCTCCCTTCCTCCACCCCCGAGATACTGAGCAAGGGTAAAACTCCTGATGAATTGTATCTTACTGACAAGAGAACAGACTTTTTCCTCTCTACCAGCTTCTTTAGATACATATACAGTGGGAGGGTGCTCTGGGTCACCTAGGAGGGTACTGGAAAGATAAAGAAGCCAAAGAAAAATCTTGAGTTTCTCGCCCCTGTGGCTGGAAGTGGCACATATACCCCACCCTCAGGACAAAGAGCCTAGGTCAAGCCTCCAGCTCCCTCCTCCAGAGTGACTGCAACTTCCCTGGGAGGAGGAGAGGTCTGGGAGGGTGGAGAGTGGTTACTTTGCAGTTATCTTAGCCAGCCAAGCCCCCTTGGGTTTGGAAGAGACCCTGACTTGACAGAGATAGGGGAGGGGGAATCTCAGGCAGGTTGTCAGGCCCAGCAGCCTAGATAAAGAGAGGAATTACATCAGAAAGGTGGCAGAAATAACAGACTAAGCTGCAGGACTACAGGGAATCTAACCTGCCTAAGGGAGAAGGGGCAGATAGCCTTCTGAAAGGCTCTCAGGCCTAGGAGGCAGATTTGCTCAGTGGAAGAAATTCTGCCTAGCATGTACAAGGTCCCTGGTTTGGTCCCTGGCTCATCTCAGAGAAGTGATACAGTGCTATCAGGCAGCCAACTGAAACTTTATGACAAAGAACATATTAACATTCTCTTTGTATTAGCTTGTCTTGGATCTCCCATTTTTCAAAAAAGTTTCCTTTTTTATTTTCCTTATTTTATTCCCTAAAACCTGGCTTAAAATCTGTAGAAGACAGGCTGTAAGGTGATTGGTTGGTGAATAGCAGCAGCCTAAGAGGATCACTAGGGGTCTGAAAGAGAAGACTGTTTTTCCATATTTATCTTTGATTTGTGATCTTTTATTTGCCTTCTACCTCTTTTTTTTTTTTTAAGGAGTAGCTATTGTCTTGTTTTCTTGTGTTTCCTCTTCCTTTGTTTTTCGGTTTTTTTCTTTTTTTTTTTTTTCTTTTGCTTACCAATTTTCTCTACCTACACTATATCTTTTCTCTCCTTCATGTTTATATTTTCTGTTTTTTGTTTTTGTTTTTGTTCTTTCATTCTGCCTCTTTTTGCTTGGTCTTCAATTTTTCTTGTTCTCATTTCTCCTTCCTGCTTTCTCTGTTTTCTTTCTTTTTTTCTTTCTGTCTCTCTTTTACTTTTTATTTTCCCCTCTTCTCATCATTCCGACCTTTTAAGTCATTCTATACTTTTCTCTATTCTGTTTTTTGTTTCATTGTTTCTAATCCACTTTTCTAATCTTACTCCTTTATACTTCTTACTTCAGGTTAATTATTAAATTTCCTAGGTCTCGTACAGTCCCTCTCCTACCTTTTACTATTATTACTACTATTTTTCTTTTTCTCTTCCTATTTCTCTGGTCCTAACGTTCTTTTCAAGGGAATATTGACAAAAGCAAGGAAATAGAATAAGAGGAAAGAAGTGTCAAAGTGCAACCTTATCACACTCAAAAACAACCAAATAAAACCATAGAGTAGAGAGAGAAGCTAATAACTGAATAAACCTATCAAGATAAACAGATGCCTGGACACCAACAAAAAATTTCAAGCCATACTAAGAAACAGGAAGACATGGCCCAGTCCAATGAACAAACTAAAAACCAGGAGAAGATGCAGAACATGGAACAACTAACGAGAGCTGACTAAACAAATATCATGAATCAATTTAATGATGTGACTGGAGAGACTAAGGATATTAAGAAGACACTGGGAGAACATATTGAAGAAATTATAAACATACATAAAAAAATAACAGATATGATGGTGAAGAATGGCACAATCCAAGAAATAAAAAATACACTGGAAGCACATAACAACAGATTTGAACAGGCAAAGAATTAGTGATGTGGAAGATAGTACATCTGAAATCAAACAGATAGTAGTACATATAGATGAAAAGATAGAAAAAAAATCCATCAGGGACTTAGGGATTTTAATGACAACACGAAATGTACAAACATATACATTATAGGCATCCCAGAGGGAGAAGAGAAGAGAAAGGGGACAGAAGGAGTGTTGGAGGAAATAAAGGCTGAAAGCTTCCCAATCCAATTGAGGGAAATGGACGTACATGTCCAGAAAGCACAGCACACCTCAACAATATAAATCCCAACAGGCCTACTCCAAGACATATACTTGTCAAATTGTCCAATGCTCAAGACAAAGAGAGAATACTGAAAGCAGCAAGAGAAAAGAGAACCATCACATACAAGGGAAGCTTAATAAGATTAAGTGCTGATTTCTTATCTGAAACCATGGAGGCAAGAAGGCAGTGATATGATATAGTTAAGGTGCTAAAAGAAAAAACTTCCAGCCAAGAATTCTCTATCCAGGAAAGCCGGCATTCAAAAATGAGGGAGAGTTCAAAATATTCACAGATAAACAGAAATTAAGAGAGTATGTCAATAAGAAACCTGCACTTCAAGAAAAACTAAGGAGAATTCTACAAGTTGAAAGGAAAAAAACAGGAGAGACAGAGTTGGAGGAGAGTGTAAGAACAATTAAAAAGACAAAAGGAGAAATAAAAACAACATATGACATACATAAACCTAGAGAAAATATGGCTAATGTAAGTAATTCTTTGACAGTAATAACATTGAATGTTATAGGATTAAACTCACCAGTCAAGAGACACAGACTGGCAGAATGGATAAGGAAATATGACCCATCTATATGTTGTCTATAAAAAACCCACCTTAGACCCAGGGATGCAAAGATGCTGAAAGTGAATGGTTGGAAAACAATTTTACACACAAACAATAACCAAAAAGGGGCAGGAATAGCTATACTAGTATCAGGAAAAATTGACTTTAAATGCAAAACTGTTGTAAGAGACAAAGACAGACATTATATATTAATAAAAGGGGTGATCTTTCAAGAAGAAGGAACAATCATAAACATTTATGGACCCAACCAGGGCACCTCAAAATACATGAGGTAAATACTGGAAAAATTAAGTGGAGAAATAGATGTCTCTATAATTATAGTGGGGAATTTTAATACACCATTATCACCATTAGACAGAACATCTTGACAGAGAATCAATAACGAAATAAATATTTTGAATAATACATTAGAGGATCTGGACCTAATACACATATACAGAACACTACTCCCAAATACAGAGGGATATACATTCTTCTCGAGTGTACATGGATCATTCTCCAAGATAGAACACATGCTAGGCCACAGAACAACTCTCAATAATTTAAGAAAGATTGAAATTATACACAGTAATCTCTCTAACCACAAAGGAATTAAGCTGGAAATCAGTAAGGGCTAGAGAAACAGATTAGGCACAAAGATATGGAAGTTAAACAATACACTCTTAGACAAACAGTGGGTCAAAGAGGAAATCTCAAAAGAAATCAGAAACTACCTTAAAACAAATGAAAATGACAACATAACATCTAAAAACCTATGGGATGCAGCAAAAGCTGTAATGAGAGGGAAATTCATAGCCATAAATGCATGTATAAAAAAGGAAGAAAGCTAAAATCAAAGACCTAACTGCACATCTGGAGGAATTAGAAAAAGAACAACAAACTAACACCAAAGGAAGTACAAAGAAGGAAATAACAAAGATTAGAGCAAAACTAAATGAAATAGAAAATAAGAAAGCACTAGAAAAAATCAAACAAAATCTTTGAGAAGATCAATAAAATTGACAAACCCTTATCAAGACTAACAAAGAAAAAAGAGAGAAGTTGCATATACACAAAATAAGTAATGAGGAAAGGGATATCACCACTGACCGCACAGAAATAAAGAGCATCATAAGAGGACACTTTGAAAAATTATATGCCAACAAGATGATAATTTAGATAAGATGAACAAATTCCTAGAAACACACAAGCAGCCCACATTGATGAAAGAAGAAATTGATGAACTCAACAGACCAATCACAAGTAACAAGAAAGAATCAGTCATCAAAAACCTCCCAACTAAGAAGAGTGAGTTCTTCAAACATTCTGGAAAAAACTAACACCAGTCCTGCTTAAACTCCTCCAAAAAATAGAAGAAGGAACATTGCCTAACTCATGCTATGATGCCAACATTACCCTAATACCAAAGCCAAACAAAGATGCCAGAAGAAAGGAAAATTACAGACCAATTCTCTAATGAACCTAGATGTTAAAATCCTCAAGAAAATGCTTGCTAATCATATTCAACAGCACAGCAAATGAATTATATACCATGACCAAGTGGGTTTCATCCCTGGTATGCAAGGATGTTTCAACATAAGAAAATCAATCAATGTTATACACCACATAAACAGATCAAAAGAAAAAAAATTTTACATGATCATCTCTATAGATGCAGCAAAAGCATTTGACAAAATACAGCACCCATTCCTGATAAAAACACTACAAAAGATAGGGATAGAAGGAAACTTCCTCAAATGATAAATGGTATATATGAAAAACCCACAGCAAACATTATATACAATGGTGAAATACTAAAAGCTTTCCCTCTAAGATAGGGAATAAGACAAGGATGCCCACTATCACCGCTCCTATTTAACATTGTGTTAGATGTACTTGCTCGAGCACTTAGGCAAGAAAAAGATATGAAAGGCATTCAAATTGGAAAGGAAGAAGTAAAAATTTCACTATTTGCAGATGACATGATCCTATACATAGAAAGCCCTGAGAAATCTACAACAAAGCTTCTAGAGCTTATAAATGAGTTCAGTAAGGTAGCAGGTTATAAGACCAATGTGCAAAAATCAGTAGAATTTCTGTGCACCAATAATGAGCAATCTGAGGAGGAAATCAAGAAAAAATCCCATTTACAATATCAACTAAAGAATCAAATACTTAGGAATAAATTTAACTATAGCTGTAAATGACTTATATCCAGAAACTACACAGCACTATTAAAGGAAATCAAAGAAGACCTAAATAAATGGAAGAATATTCCCTGGTCATGGATAGGAAGACTAAACATCATTAAGATGTCTATCCTACCCAAACTAATCTACAGATTTAATGCAATCCCAATAAAAATCAACACAGCATTTTTTACTGAATTGGAAAAACTAACTATGAAATTTATTTGGAAGGGCAAGAGGGCCCAAATAGCCAAAGACATACTGAAAAAGAAAAATGAAATCAGAGGTATCACACTACCCTACTTTAAAACATACTATAAAAGCTATAGTGGTCAAAACTGCATGGTATTGGCACAAGGATAAACATACTGACCAATGGAACTGAATTGAGAGTTCTGATATAGATCCTCACATATACAGTCATCTGATATTCGACAAGGCCACCAAGACCACTCAACTGGGAGAGAAAGGCCTCCTCAACAAATGGTGCTTGGAGAACTGGATATCCATATCCAAAAGAATGAGAGAGGAACACCATCTCACACCTTATACAAAAAATTAAAACAAGATGGATCAAAGATCTTAATATAAGAGCCAAGACCATAAAGACCTTGGAAGATAATGTAGGGAAGCATCTACAGGATCTTGTAATAGGAAATGGTTTCATGAACTTCACTCCCAAAGCATGAACAGTGAAAGAAAAAATAGATTAATAGGACCTCCTCAAAATTAAAAACTTCTGCACTTCAAAGGAGTTTGTCAAGAAACTGAAAAGGCAGCCTACCCAATGGCAGAAAATATTTGGTAACCATATATCTGATAGGAGCCTAATATCCAGCATATATAAAGAAATCCTACAAAAGACAAACAACCCATTTAAAAAATGGTCAAGTGATCTGAATAGACACTTCTCCAAAGAAGAAATACAAATAGCTAAAAAGCACATGAAAAGATGCTCAACAGCACTAGCTGTTAGGGAAATGCAAATCAAAACTACAACGAGATATCATCTTATACCCATTAGACTGGCGGCTATTAAAAAAACAGAGGACTACAAGTGTTGGAAAGGATGTGGAAGAACAGGAACTCTTATCCACTGCTGGTAGGAATGTAAAATGGTGTAGCCATTGTGGAGGACAGTTTGCCAGTTCTTCAAAAAACTAACTATAGATCTGCCATATGATCAGCAATTCTACTGCTGGGTATATACCCAGAAGAATTGAAAGCAAGGACACGAACAGATATATGCACACTAATATTCAAAGTGGCATTATTCATAATTGCCAAAAGTTAGAATTAACCCAAATGCCCATCAACAGATGAATGGAAAAACAAAATGTGGTATAATACATACAATGGAATATTACTCAGATGTAAGAAGGAATACAGTACTAACACAGAGGATAACATGGATGAATCTTGAGAACCTTATGTTGAGTGAAGCAAGGCAGGCATTGAAGGACAAATATTACATGACCTCACTGGTATGAATTAAGCAAATTGAGCAGACTCAGAAAGCTAGAGTCTGGAAGATAGGTTTACAGGAAATAGAAAGGGAGAGGAAAGTTGTGAGCCAACGCCCATTCAGTCAAAATCTGTGATAAGGTTGAAGTGTGTAGTTGTGCAGTAAAGGGATATGACAGGAGTGTCATGATAATATTGGGTTGGGTGGTACAGGTTTGACAGGGGTTAGGGTGGGGAGGGTGGGTTGGACAGTCCATGGAACTGAGGGGAGGGTTGGGGAAGGGACCAGGTAAACACTGGGGACTGGCGGGGACGTGGTTGAAACTACAATGTTGTAGTTTCAAAAGCTCTTTTGGCAATATGAAAAGGAAGGGCTACTGGTTTAGGGTGTTAGATGGGGGCACATTTGGGACAGGGCGCATCTGGGGCAGACTTCTAGGGCATGTGCAAGTGATCATTTTGTCATAGGGTGATGTACCAGTGGGTGGAGACCCACATAATAAGTGGGAACGAGTTGGACTCTCATCTGGGGAGGTCTGTTATGTTCTCAAACAGAGGAGCAGGAGTCTCTCGAGAGCATGGGCAGTGCCTAATAAGGGAGGACAGACCAGTGTGTCAAGCCCTCAGTGTTGTTGCAAGTAACTATTAATCTTGTCCTTCAAGGAGTGAAGCCTGGTGGTCGCTGCGGGGCCCAAGGGGAGGGGAAGGGAGGAATGGAATAGATGGATCGGGGTATTTTGGGGGTGATGGAAGTATTCTACATGATCTTGCAATGATGGATACAGGCCATGCTAAATTTCATCAAAAACTTGTAAAAGTGTATGGTCCTAAAAGAATAAATAAATAAAAACAAAAAGAAAAAAGAAAAAAAATGTATGGTCCAAAATGTAAACCATAATGTAAACCATTGACCATGGTTAGTAGCTGTGTTTCAATATGTGTACATCAGTTGTAACAAATGTATCATCCTCATATTAAAAGGTTATTAATACAGGAAGGGGGAAAGGTGGAAGAATGTTTGGTAAATGGGAGTCCCCTGTAGTCTGTATGTGACTTTACTATGACCTAAAACTTCTTTGAAGACAAAATGAAAAAAGTAAGACACTAGGGGATTAAATGGAAGAAAATGTCACTGTGCATAAGGACAACAGATCTTACAGTGATGAAAGGTAAGGCAAAACGTCAGAAAAAATTTTTAAATATTTTTCATTATTTTTTAATATCCCAATTATTTTAGTTTAGTTTAGTTTTTTAAAAATTTTCTGTATTTTATTTCTTATGTTTGAAACTATTATTATTATTTCATTTTCTTATTAATTGTATTTGGCTATTTTATTGGCTTCATTTTTGAAGAAGTTTTGGATCACAGAAGGGTTACAACTGTAGGAGGGGAGGACCATTGGTGTGGGATGTCAGTGATGGGGGATACATGGGAAGAAGTTCACCTGGGCATACCTATAAGGCACATAAATGTGTTCAAATGTTCATGGGGCATTGTCACAGTGGGTGGAGATTCACACAATAACCAAAAGAATATCAAATTCCCATCCTGGGGAGCTCTGCCACATTCTCTAATGGAACAGCAACAATCCCCCAAGTACAGGGGCAATGAATGACTAGTGAAGGAAGATGGTCCAATGATGGACCCTTGGTATTGATGACTATGCTTATGAGCTTTTGCTCTTAATATTGAAACTTAGCCTAATGTTGTAGAGTTTCTCAATGTGGCCTCTCTCTAAGCCAAACTCGGCATATCAATGCAATAATTTTCCCCCAGCATGGGGCATGACTCCCAGGGATGAGCCTCCCTGGCACCAAGAGATTGCTACCAAGTACCAACAAACAATGCAACTGGGGGAAAAAAAAAAAAAAAAAAAAGACCTTGACCAAAGGGGGAAAAGGTAAAGACAAATGAGTTTACATGGCTAAGAGACTTCAAAGTGAACTGGGAGGTCATTCCAGAGGTAATGCTTATGCACGTCTCAGCAGGATCTCATAGACTGCCAAAGTAGATACTACCCCAAATAGCACGGCTCCTGAGGGCTCTGGAAAGATCCTGGTGCTATAGTCAGGACAGATAACTCAGTAGTTTGGTGCCTTGCTAGTGGGCCGTACTTTGGAGTTTATTCTCCCCAGTGTGACAGAGTTGGACTCAGTTGTTGTTTCCCTACACATGGCTCTTCTGTCCTTCTATTTGAACTTATAATTAATACTAAAGTTTGTGGGTGTACATCCAAGAGATTTAAATCTTTGGGCTGTCCATGTGCCAGCTGGGCCCTGAATCTCAATGAATTTGCAACACCTACTCTCCAGTTCATTGGACTCACCCAGGACAACTAACAAGGAGGAGATGATGGATAACCAACATACCAAGGAATGGAGAGAGTTTACAACTGCAAGAAAGAGAGTCCTATCCATCGGCCATATATGATCAAAGCCCCCCCCCCCTCAATTAAGGGGTGGAGTGGGCATCACCATCCCAGAATCCTCAGGAATGGGGAATGAACTATGGACTAAAGTAGACTTACTAGTATTCTACTATAGACTTATTGTAATTCTAGCAATGGAAGAAATATCATTGATGTGGAGGCACTGGAGGTTTTGAGAGTAGAGAGAGGGAAAAACAGGTGCAATATAGGGGCATTTTCGGGACTTGGGAATCAACCTGAATGACATTACAACCACAGATATATCTTGCCATAACCTACAGAATTGAGTGGAAGAGAGTGTAAACTACAATGTAAACTATAATCCATGCTCAGTGGCAATGCTCCAAAATGTGTCTATCAATTGCAATGAATGTACCACACTAATGAAAGATGTTGCTAATGTGAGAAAATGTGGGAGGTGTGGGGAGCAGGGCATATGAGAATATTCTCTGTAACATTTATGTAATCTAGGTTTTTTTTTTTTTTTAATAAGAAAAATGAAGAGACAAAAAAGATTCTGCCCAACTTTTCCTCTTGTTCTTGGCTGGAGGGCTATTCTAATACAAGTTAGCTTGTCATAACCAGAAGCAGAAATATACTCACACATTTCTAAGGTAACATCCCCTTAGAAAATTCTAGTATCCCTTAGTTGTGCTAAGGTGAATGGAAAAGAGAAAATGTTGGGGTTTTTTTCTCACTAAATTGCAGGAAGAATATATTGCAACATGCTCCCAAATATGGCTAAGATATGAAAAATTGGCTCAAATGAGAAAACCCTAAAAGGAAACTCTCAAGGGAAACTTCAGAGTCACCATTACAGCCATTTCTTTCCATCTGCAGATTTTCTTTCTAGAGCTTAATGAATATTTAAAAAACATATAAATAGTGCATAAGACCTCTAATTTTATAGATATTATTGCTTAGGACTAAAACAGACAAAGTTGTGAGAATCTACCTGTGGCAGACCTCATAAATTAGATATGCTGTGATTGGGGAGGGCGGTACATAGATATGCACTGAGAATGTCATACACAAGGATATGTTACATCAAATGAAGTCTTGCAGTTCCGAGAATGGATTTTCAACTTGCCTTTTCCCACACCTTACCTCTCCCTAGAATACTCCTTTCACATCAGCATGATGGCTTATAAACTCTGCCCTATTGCAAAGGCTGGCTCCAATGTAAATGCTAGAGCTTCATGCTTCCTCCAAACTCCTAATTCACATTTCCTGCACTGCTTTTATGGAACTTACCACATTTGTCATATTAACATTGTATTTGTTCATGAATGCTTTCTCCCATTCAGAATTAAAAACCATTGAAGGCAGAGTCTGAAATGTTTCTACCTTTATTAACCTTAAACTACTTGTGTTCATAAATAGCTATTGGCAAAATAATTATGCTGCAAAAGTGAACTATAATGAAGGGCTATATAACATTCGACGTAACTCAAAGTCTAAGAATGTTTTTCTCCATTTGTAGTTCAATATTCCAAATTGTAGACGATATGTAATAAAAGTAAAGGTATAGCTTAATCACATCACATCTGGGGTGTGTGTGTGTGTGTGTGTGTGCATGTTGGTATAAAATAAACATTATCCTTTCAGCTAATGATGGACAGCCAATTGTTGATCATTAATTTTGACAAATTCATGCTTCATTTGTAATTAGCTGTGTTTATGTGCTTAAAAGCAATTCAAGTAAAATCAACAAACATTGTTTGAGTTTCTACAATGCAAGACACTGTGCTATGCATTCTGAAAATCACAGAGAAGTATAATACATTAACCCTGCCCTCAAGAGGGAGCTTTCTGAGGAGTTACGACAATAACACATTACAAATAAAAAATACTGAGAAAAAAATTTTTGAAAACAAAGCCACAATTTAAGAGATGTCACCAAGCAATACATGATTAATTGCCTAATGAATTGTAGAGACAATCATTACTTTAGGAATCTGGTACAGGGTGAGTTCTCCATAGGGAGGTGGTGGATGACAGGGCTGCCACTTGCAGAGGTACATTCCTGTACTCCAAGAAAAGCCCAACTTGGCCAGAGGGTGGGGTCAGGGGACAGCTGAAATCCAACCCCAGCTCTGCTCACCAAGCTCTCTGGTCCAATACAGACCTACTCCAGACCATAGAGGAGAAGCCTTTATATAATTCACACAAAGACATCATATGTACCAGGGGGCCTGGTTGAGTGGTGCTTTATGAAAGCTGTAAGATTTGAACAAGGTCTTAGGGAACTAATGTAACTTGCTGTAATTTCAGCAGATGAGTAGTAGCAAAAGTATGTTTAGGGACCACTAGTAAGGGGAGAGTAAAGTGTTTGGAAGATTGATTATTTTGAGTTAAGTATGGGGAAGACATTATATGGATACATGTTTCCATGAGTAGCCTTGTACTCCAGACTAAAGAACATGGAACTGATTTTGTAGGTATTTAGAACCAATAAATGATTTTAAGCAGGTTACAAATGATTCATGTTGTAGTAACATTTGTCTAAGGCGGTATGTTAAATGAATTGGAGAAGTGAGAGACAGGAATGACGACATCCAGTGGGGATCCCATTGTGTTTGTACAGCCATGATGTGGTAAGGGTCTGGTCGAGGACAATGACAATTGGAAAAGAAAGAAAAATGCAAGATAAATGGCAGACTAAGAGAAATACTGAAATCCAGAAGAGAGTTTTAATTTACGATAAAGATATTTTAGTTATTAAAATGTAGGCTTAATAGTTCTTTTCCAATCTTGTGTTAGTTTATTAATTTATTTAGTGTTATTTCTTAATGGAGTGAAATAAAATTTCACCAGGCCTTTTGCAATCTTTGAAAAATTGTGTTTACTTGAGACTAAAGTAATGAGGTTTCACAATGGCCCCTGGAGCTAGACTTGCTAAGTTTGCATCACAGCTCAGCACTTACTTGTTTATGACCTTGGACAAGTTACTTAGCTTCTCTGTACTTCAATTTCATGATCTATAAAATGGGAGCAGTAATAGTATCACCTGATAGAATTGTTGTAAGGAATGGACCAACACTTGGCACATAGTGTTAGTTGTTGTTGTTATTGAAATGATTCTTATTATTTCTTATGTTCTCAGGCCATATCAGCCTGGGCCTAAGAAAATGCTCAAGAAGGCTACGAAGCAGTATTTGTCTGACTCCATCACCACCTACATTTCAGAAATTTCAACATTCCCCCTCAAGTTTCCAAACAATTCTGGAAACCACTTGATAATATCTCATTGGGCTGTTAGGATGTCCAATTCCCTTCTTGCTCAAAGGCTCATAATGGTGTTGCCTCCACAGGCTTCACTGCTGCCCAAAGAAGCTCTGCCATCAACTGCCGTCAGTGCCTATGTACACCACAACTTTCCCAAAGCCCAATGTTGAGAGCTCTAAAAGGTCACCATTGACACTGTGCCATTGTCAGGGCCACCACTGCCAAGCCCATTTCCACTACGACCTCAAAGGCTGTCATTTCTGGGCCAGCCCAACTCCTCTTCCTTCATGAGTATGGCCATCAACATCATGGCCACTGATATCATTGCTGCTTTTAGCTTGTGTTTTCACTGCCCCTCAGTGACAGATAAATTGCTCATTTTACTTTTACTTGGTCTTGTTTTTTATGCTCCTCACCCTCAGGGTTCAGGTTTAAGTCCTAACAACACTTCACATGACAAGCACAATGTTGCAGTTAGAATCTCCCTTCCCACTAGGAATTCACCCTCTACCCTTGAACTGCCTTAGGAAGAGGTGTTTCCTAAAAGGCTGCTTTATTCTAGCAGGTAGTAGTCTGATCTCTAGCAGCCCTACCTCCAGAGGATGTCAAAATGTTGGTAAATACAACATGGGCTCAAGTTGGGTTTCGTTGTCCACTTGTTAAAACAAACAAACAAACAAAGGCTTTGTTTTCTTTCTAAATAAAGAAAAACCATAAAAATAAATATTAACATGGGATGGTATGTTTTTCTATAATAGAAATAATGAACAGAAAAAAGCAGTGAGCATTAGAGAAATAAAAGTAGTCAGTGTGATGCAAGTTTGATCCCCTGACAATGACTGATAGATCACAGGAGTGAAATCAGATGGATGCCTGTCTCTGAGTGCATTACAAAAATGTTCCCTCACACAGCTTGTGAAGAAATCAACAGGACCAGGGGCTATTCTGGACTTAGTCCAAGGCAATGAAAGTAGGTGAAATGAATACTGTAACATGGAAGCTAATAAACCCTAGGGGAAAGTTATCATCATATCACCAGATTGGAACACACTTCTGAGAATATTTGTGAATGTAATAGAAATATAAAAATATTGGAAATGTGGAATGAGTTTTTAAAAAGTTGATTGGAATCAACCGTTGTGCACTATAATGGGAAGGTATATAGTGCTGAGAAAGAATATATGACATTCACTATCCTGATATTCAATTCTAATAACAGAAGTCAGTGTAGTCTCATAAAAAAAATTTAGCTATGGAAATCAGAAACAATTTCCTTATTTAAAAATACTATCAGCTTTGATCTGGGATTAAATTCTGTAGATTAAAGAGAATGAAAGAAGTCACAAGCAAGCTTCAAAAATGTATTTAAAATGTTGTTTCAAATGAAGATGTATGGAATTGAAGAAAGAGCAGGGAATTTGGAGTCTGATGGGCCTGGATTCATGATGCTAAGCAAGTCACTCCTCTCATTTCTTCATCTACACAAGGAGTACAGAAATACAATTTCAACAGAGCTGTTGTCCTCAGTAAGATCAATCATGTGCAAGGCCCAGAATGACATCTGGCGCTGGCCAGATGCTCAATAAATGTCACCTCCTCTCTCTTTATCTCCCTTCATTTCCACAGTCAGCAATGGGCCAGGCATTAACTCTTCCTTCTCATTTTTTAATCCCTTCCACCAGGATAGTAATATCTCCATTGCCAGGTAAACTCTTAAAGTTCGTGGGACCAGTGGAAAATGTGGAATCACAGGAATGGCCTTGAGATTCCTGAGGGTTCTGGAGACACCCATGTCCTATATAGGGGGGAATAGCTCCAGAGATTGATGCCTTATCAGTGGGCTCTACTTTGGAATCTGTGCTCCTGAGAGTGACAGAGTTGGACTCAAATAAACCCTCCCTGCACATGGTCCATCAGTCCCTTCTATTCAAACCTATATGTGATGCTGGAGTTTGTAGGTGTACTTCCAGAGACTGGAGCCTCTGGCCTGCCCATGTGCCAGCTGTGCCTGGAATCTCAGTGGAGCTCCAGCTCCTACTCTACAGCTCAATAGACTCACCCAAGTCACCTGGTGAGGAGACGATGATGGACAACGGCCATTCCAGGGAATGGAGAGAGCCTGCAGCTGCAGGCAGGATAAGCCCATCCACCATATCCATGGGATATAAGCCCCCTCTTACTTGGAGGTGGAGTGGACATCACCATCCCAAACTCCTCAGGATTGGAGGAAGAGCTATGGACTAGAGTGGACTTAATGGTATTCTGTTGTAGACATAATGTGATTCAAACAATGGAAGAAATTACAACAGTGAGTGTGAGCCAGTGGCCACTGGACACTTTTGGGCAGGGAAAGGAAAAGCAGTTGTAATACAAGTGCTTTTTCAGGACTTGGGAATTATCCTGAGTGACATTACAACGACAGATATAGGCCATTTTATATCAGCATATAACATGCAGATCTGTGTGGGAGAGAGTGTGGTCTACAATGTGAACTATGGTCCATGCTTAGAGGCCAAGCCCCAGGGTGTATATATCCATTGCAGGTGATGAGCCACACTAATGAAAGATGTTTATGTGGGATGTTATGGGAGGTGTGGGAGGTGAGGAACATGGAAATCCCTATAATTTTTGTGTAATATTTATGTAATCTAAGCATCTTTTAAAATATAAAAATAATAATAACAATAATGATATAATAAATAGATGTTATAAGGCAAAAAATAATAATAAAGTAACTACTGATAAAAAAAAAAAAAAAAGAAAGAAAGAAAGAAAGAAAAAGAAATGGCCTTGAGAGATCTCAAGAGGGTAACACCTATAAATGAGCTGCATTTTAGGAAGAACTTTTCACCAGCCGGGGAACACTGATCCAGTTTGGGGGAGCTTTAAAATACAAAATTAGTATGACATATCAGCATTTCTTTCTCAATTATAACAGAGACAATTAGATAAGTAAGACCAAGTAATTTCTAGGTCTCCTTCAACCCCTTTCTTCTGATGTTCACCAGACTGACGTGTTCTTAGCAATCTGGCTGTCAGGGAACTGGGTCTCATGAACCATGGCAGCCTCCTCAGATCTGCGCCACCCAAAGAGCAGGTAGAACACCCATGGGTACAAACATAGCCAAAATTGTACCTTTTTAATGCCAGAGCTTTGTCCAGGCTTACAAAGGGATGTACCCAATGAAAGGAAGAGAAACTTAGAAGTCTGCTGCTTTGACCAATATCAGCTATGAGATTTTATCAAAATGTAATTTTATTTTGGTCTCCTCTTCCCCTTTAGAATGTACACATTGGGGGAAGTTATCCCCTGCCACTAGACACACCATCCATCAGGCCCCTTCACTTCTCTGCTCGCTGTTTAGTCATAGATGATTCTGGATTGACTTTAGGTTCAAAACAGTCCCAAACCATTAGTCAGCTGCCCATCACTGGTGATAGTGAAAATTCTGAACTGGACCTAGATTTAAATCTCCAGCCCACCAGCTGGGCCAGTTTCAGAGGAGCAGCTACCACCTGGAGGGCAAGACACTTGGCTTCTCTTTTTTGCAGCCCAGCTCTTCTACCTTCTGCTCTACTCTTTATTTCTGGTTCCTAACCCCTTCTGGGTGACAATATGGGGAGCAAGGAAGGAAAAGGTGGCAAGGGACATTTCCTTCATGAATTGGTATTACTAAAAGCTGGCTTTAGACTCTCAAAGACTGGGAGGTGTTTAAGCTGACTCTTTGTCTCATATAGATTTCTGTAGGTACATTGGTGACTCCTCTGCTGGTCTCCTCTAACCACATCTCTAATTTGTCCTTCCTGTTGTTCTTCTCCTCGAACTGACCTTCCCCACTTGGCCCCTAGTTCTCTGGTGGTCCATTCTACAGATTTTTCTCTGCTGTGGTCCCCTTGCCTCTTCCAGACCAGCTTCTTTGCCAGGACAAAAAAGGGCTTCTGGCTTACATGCCTGCATCAGGTTCCTCCCTGGTCCCTGGGGTTTTGTCTTTCTGAACTGCTGCCAAGGGACAGCAGTTACTTTCTGGATACAGCAATGACTCACCTCTGCTCAGTGCCATACTAGCTCTCCAATCTATCTCTTCTGATTGTCAATGTCCTCGGCTAGAGTCAGACTCAGTCCACTCTGGGCCCAAACCCAGAGGAGGCACAGCAAGCTCTCCAAGTAATCCTTGAAGTTCTCCCTTACTTTGCCTGGGTAAGGACAGGCATGTCCCCTGCCCTCCCCTGCCTGGGAAAGAAGAGGTTCTCATGCAGTATTCCCAGAGAAATGGTCCCCAAAAATGCTTTCCTTTTCCACTCTCATAACATTTGTATATCCTCCATTTGGGCTAGTGTTCCCCTGGTGCCACTCTTCAGAGTTGTGAAACCACTCTTAACCTCCAGCTTTAAAAAAGGTTCATTTTGATCCAGCACTTCACTTTGGTGTGCAACATCTCTTATGTCATGAAACTTTGGTTAAAACCTATATTTAAACATCCTATTACATAGACATGTATTAAAAACAAACACTGTAGATGAAGGAAAATATCTACCATTTTAATATTAGGAAAATATTACACCAAGTCTCTAACAAGCAGGGGAAGCTATTCTACTACCCCCTGAAATACTGAGGCTGCCATTTATTCATCCATTCATTCATCAGTATTAACTGAACATATATCATGTGCAGGCACTGTGCTAGGCTTTGAGATGACAAAGGTGAACAAAAAGGGTCATAGTTCTGATAAAGGACTGTATAATCTACCAGGAAGGCATCTTTGCCTATTTTCTTTTGCCCTTCTTATTTTTCAAATAAGAAATCTATTAAACTCTTGAATTCTTGGTTCAATGTTGAAAACAGACCCCTTTTTTCAATGTCAACCTGTACAAAGCAATTAAGTTAACATATATATGAAACAATCAGTCCTTGCTAGAAAGTAACTGGAGTATATGAGATGAGATTGTTACCTAAAGTCCTTGCCAAGGTTTTGTGTTATTGAAACCTGAAAGTTCACTTAATCAGAAGTACTTCTTGGTAGAGCAACATGGGTCAGTAGGTGAAGCAATGGCATGGAAAGGACTTTGGGAACATGAATTTTAATTTGGTTCTGCCACTGACCGTGACCTTGATCAAGTCACCAGCTTTGTATCTCAGTTTCCCTGCTGTAAACACAAGGAGAGACATTTCACTACTAATGTTTATGAGTGTGGTTGTGCCCCGTTTACTTTACACCTAGAGAAGACAATTTAGCACACCAATTTTCATTTTGTGGATATTGAAACTGAGCTATAGAAGAATCAAAGAATGTTTTCAGATTCTTATAGTGAATGAGAAACCACCCAAAAGTTGGAACGGAGGATCTGTACCTCCCCAATCTCTTATCATGGTAGGATTCTTGGCAATGTTAAATATGAATGCAGGTTATAGTGTTTCCATTTCCGTGTCCTTTCCTTATCACAAAAAGATTCTATCATTCCCATCCTGCACTGAAATAAATGTATAAGCTTCCTCTTGAAGCCATATTTTCTTGCCAAATCATTTAAGAATGGCACAGCCAAGTGAAACAAAGCAAAAAAGACATTGGACTAGGAGCTCAGAGTACAAAACAATACAGTCAACCATGGCTCACAGTCATTGAGGCCTTACTATGTGCCAGTGCTTTATGTGGATCTTTCTTTTAATTCTCAGAGCAACCCTGATCCATTTTACAGATGATTAAAAAAAAAACTAAGGCTCAGAGAAGTTAAACATCTTTTCCAAGATCACACAGCTAGTAAGTGGAGGAAGCAGAAGTTTTACCCAGACCTCCACCTTCGGAATCCATATTCTTAAGCAACTTACTTTGCCTTCCAAAGATGAATAAGATTAGACAGAACCTCCTATGAATAGGTTCACAGGCAAATGGAGGAGAAAGATTCATAATTGCTATGGAAGAGAAAAGTGCAATTAAATCTGTTCAGTGCTAGAGCAAATGGATGTCTGAGAGAGTGCCACAAAAGAGGTGACATAAACTTGAAGGAGAGCAATGAGGGGTTAGAGATGAGCACTCCAGAGGAAACAGTATGGGGCAGATGTACAGTAAATCTGTAAGGTGCTTTGAGGAAGGAACTCTGAGAAGCCAAGTGTCTTCTTCTTTCCTGGGCCTCCATCCACTGGTAGGCCTTTCAGTGGCTGCATAGAACCTGAATGTAGACCTAAGTCTTCCCACCGCTGCACTGAGAATGCATCCACATCATGAGGCCACTACAGCTCCATTGTCCCCCATGTGGGAGCATAAAATTCTCAGTCTGAGGCGATCTATAGAGGAATGATTTTTTGTCTATTTATGATGCCAACCACAGACTGATGGTAGCTTTTAGGATAACAGCCTCCCTGTCCCCCAACATCCAAGTTGCCACCCACACTCCATGTGACACCAACATATAGGCAATGCAAATGAGGTAAGGTTAGAAACGGGTGTGAATAGTGGTGGCTGATGATCAAGCAGGCAGAGGGACACAAAAGGCAAGCTTACCTGGTGGAAAAAGAGAAAAATGCATTCAAAACATCTATCAAGGGCCTATCATAATCCAGGCCCAATGCTAGGCTAGAAAGCAAAGATTCTGCCCTTTATGTAGTACTACTTTAATAAAATGTTATGGAAGCCCAATGTGGAGAGGGAAGGAAAACTGATTCTCCTTTTCCTTTTAATGGTATCCATCAGCTTCTGTCTCAAAAGTCTTCCCCCTATGGCTGTTTCTTCCATTGCAACTCATGGGAAGTAGTTAAAATAGAAATTAAAATACATTCTAGACTATTCCACAGTTGAATACTATTGGGTTTAAGTCCTGACTACATAGGTGTTCCAAGAAAACACAAAGGAAAACGTTAGTAACTTGATTACCAAGTCATATAGGAACTCATTTTTGTGGGGTAATGACAGTGAAAATATGTACCCCATACTGAACCATATGAGACAGAGAAGGATTTGGATTTGCTGTCACTGGACACCCAGTGTCCTGGTGTTTCGTGTTTCCATCCATGTTACTGTATGGACACCTCCAAAAGTAAGTGTAGATGTATTTTCTTTAGGCTTTTAAAATTTATTTCCAAATAAGCTCTTGTTTTTGCTGTTTATCAGGCCCAAGAAACGATACAATCAAAGGACTTTTTGGAAGAAGATCAAGTCACTGGGTTAAAAATAATAATAATAAAATCAACTGGGATAGCCAAGCTGTTTACTTTGTAGAATTTAATATTTGCAGTTTCAAAGGGAAAACTGGTGGAGTAAATTTCTGAATACAAAATCCAAGTTTGTGGTAACACTGATAATAATAATAATGTCTACAACTAACAATATCACCTCTATTACTTGTAGATGTTTGAGTATTTTACAGTTTGAGATAAGTACTGTCATCCTTATTTTACATTTGAAGAAACAATGTCTTCTAGAGTTTAAGAACCTTACACAAGATCTGCAGCTAATAAGCAGCAGAACACAGACTGAAAATGAAGCAGATTTAACCCTAGGGGTACATAATCTTAGCAATCCAGATTCACAAACAGCTTACAAGTACCATATTTAATGCTCTCACAAATTCTTTACCCTATCCTTCATCTAATCCAAACCCTGCCCACTTGTGGACTCAGATGGACATGCCTATGCCTGAGGCCAGCCCTGGCCTTTGTTCAGAGCTTTGTGAAGGATTGGGAACTACAGGCCCACAGAGATTTCACTCAGCATCAAACTCATGCTTTCTATTTACATCCTAGACATGCTATTCAGATGTTTTGAGGGACTCCTAATCCCTTGTTGAGGGTTTTGACCCAAACTCCTGACCCCATGTTGCCTAAAACCTCTTTTTCGCCCCCTTGACCAGTGTGTTCCAGAATCCTAAACTTAGCACCTGATCCTTGAAGACTATCTCCCTGGACTCTGGACCTCTTACTTGCTAATCTCTCCCTCAGCTGACCCTTCTGGAATTAATCAATGATCCACCTGCCAGGCCCCTTTGTGCCTAATCAAACTCCCAGTGCTGGCCCCTCTGGCTTCATCTCTGGTCCATTGTCTCCTAAACCCTGTTAGGACAGGCTTTGAAGAAATGGTCTGATTTTCAAAGACGTAAAGTCAGTTTGCAGCTTTACAAAATACATGCCTTGAAAATAAGTACATCCAGAAAACCTCAGAACTGAAGCTACTGGCAAGTTGATCACATGTCAGCAAGCCATGGAACCTGACATGAGTCAAAAGAGGAAGGCAATACAAAAATTGAGAACCACTTTAATGGTATGAATTTCCAAACCATACTTATCTATATCTATCTCCTACTAAATTACAATCTCCTTAAAAGCAGAGACTTGAATTCCATTCCTTTTTAGATTCCGCACAATGTCTAGCATAGTGCCTGGCAGCAGTTAGCACTCATAAATGTCTATTGAATTAATTAATTAATTGGCTTAATGTTTACTAAATTGGCTACAAGCAGCCTTTGATCTCCT
Organism: Tolypeutes matacus; assembly: GCA_026826555.1. Lineage (NCBI taxonomy): Eukaryota > Metazoa > Chordata > Mammalia > Cingulata > Chlamyphoridae > Tolypeutes > Tolypeutes matacus. The sequence goes on along the minus strand of JAKSZT010054515.1, from coordinate 9,534,906 downwards.
GATCTTCTAAGACTATCTCTTTAACGCCTCCACAAACAAGTAAATAATGCATGTCAATAATCCTCTATGTCAGTTTACTTTCCTTATGCTCTCCAGATTTTAGAAGCAAAAAAGGACAGAAATTGTCCGTATCATCTGATGTTCATCTACCCTCCTGAAAAGAAAGGAAAACTAAATAATAAAGACAGGCAAAGAGAATAGCACTAGTCCATGTTGTTCAGGCCCATTTTCAATTTAAAAAAAAATCTTTCAGGGTGCATCTGGATGGCTTACAGTGAATTACAACTCAGGGTAAAATCAAGGGAGAACAACACATTTTAGTTCTAAAATACATTTGGGAACGAATGGAAAATAACACTGGGTCTTTGAAAATCAGGGTGGCCCAAAGGTTTTCAAAATGGACAGACTTCCCTTCCACTTGAACAGTGGCACCATGCGACCAAACAAAGAGCTGAGGGGCCATGTTTCTGTCCTGAGGGGCCCCACGTGTTTGCATTAGTGAGGCAAGCAGCTCAGAGGAGGGGACTTAAAAAGAAGACTTTGTATTGTTCATGGAGTCTTTCAAGCATGCTAAGGGTGGAATTCCATCTGTTCAGTTCAGTTCGGTTCAGTGAGCTGGTTCACTTTTAATGGTTCACTGAGCTATGACACCTAGTAGAAATTACAACCAATGTTTTTAAAAATCTTTTATGTTATCATTTATTGACCTGTGTGGCATGATTAAATTTTTCAGCTCCTTGTGTTTCTGATCTGTTTTCCGGGCATCTCTTCCCTGATAATGGTGAAATAATTAGCATTAAAAATGCCCCTGCAAAGGAGGAATATATTTGTTGAACTCCGTTTTGCATGCTGGTTTAATTTGTGCATGATTTCAGACAAACACAGGAAGTTACAAAGCTTTCACTCAGGGTTTGCATTCACTTTAGCCTCCTAGCCATGAGCTCTTTACATGTAGAAAGAGCTATGAATGCCTAACAGTCTTTGCAGTAGGTTAGCAGATATTCTACCTTGAGAAACAGGTAGAATTCCACTCTACTTGCCTGAATGATTCTCTGAACAATACCTAGTCATTAAGTTTTTCAGTAGTGAGAAGGTAATGGGGGAGGGCACTGCATTTGATATCTGCTCAGTGGCATCTTACAAAAAGTCTGTGTGCTTGCATGGACCTTTGCAGGAGGCCAAGTACTGATCAGCAATGATTATGATCTCAGCCAGATCATCACTTTCATTTACCTAAAGGAGAAGAAATAGAGTGGTGCAGTGCTAGAATGATGCAAAGTGATGGATGCTTATTTGAAATGCATTTTTCAAACAGCACATTGGACATGATGAAGGAAAACCCTTGACTGAAGTTCAACAAATATCAGAAGACATTCCTGCTAGACTTGGAGTAACCCACCTCAGAGGTGGCAGACCTCTTTCTTATAGGGTGAAGCTAGCATAAAAGCTAGGGTGGAGGGGGGAGAGAGGAATGCCTAAGGAAGATTTCCACTGTGTGCAATGGAAATCTGAAAAGAATGAAAGTGAGTCTCTAAAACAGAAATCTAAGGTAGAGGGAAATGCAGAAAGACTGACCCCAGCAGGCACCAAGTCCTGTTGGTTATGCCTTCATCATCATATGCCACTGCTCCTTTTGTCCATCACACATCATGTGCTCCAGTTCACTCCAAAAAGTAGCTCCATCATTTTCATATGATCATTTTTCAGTAAAGGCAGAGTATGTAACACAAAATAGACAAGCTGTCCCCAGGTGTCAACAATAAAGAGCTTCCCCTTGGAAATATCATTTCATCAAATAAAAGAATCCTGGTTTATTTGCCAACAAAGGTGGGGGAGGGAGGAATCAAAGTAGAGAAGCTCATTTAAGTGATACTTTTGCAAATTTTACTTCCCATAAATGTCTTTGATTTATTTTATACTGCAACTCATTTTACCATAGTCCCGATCCCAAGACTACCCTGTTCCATTATCACATGATCTTGTTTTCCTTCAACGTAACTCCAGTTAGCATTACCATCAAGTCAAAGTGGATAGGAGAGACAAATGTTCACTGCAAAGAAATAACCTGATGTGTATTTTGCTTTTCTAAGCTTTACTCATATCTCTGGTGAAATTCCTTCCACTAGACTTTTTGCCTGTTGGTTGCTGAATGCTTTGGTCTCGGCTGTGTCCATTTGCATTTGTCTCAGACACTAACTCTCTTAACTATCTGCATCTTCCATTAGAGCCACTGGATGGCTAATTTTCAGCATGTAGTAAGATCGGTCAACAGAGTGATCTCTATTAATATTTAGAGCATTTGATATTCTTAGTCCTAACTCCTCTTAGCCTATTTTCTCCTTTAATAGAGTTCTTCCTTTCCAAAGCTTCTCATTCTGAACAGTAAACTCTGTTGATCAAATTAATTTTTATCAGGTGAAAACTAGGTGACCTGAGAAGCAGCTAATAGACAAACTCTGACTTTTTTATGTATACAATTTCTTCCTTTTAAAAGAGAAAGTACTATCAAATATTGTGCATGTCAATTATTCCAACAGAGAGTAGGCACTAAAAAAATTCTACTATAATTAGGTCTTAATTTTTATTAATCTATAACAAAAGGGAATGCTTTGCTCTAGAAATGAATACAGAAATATAAAAATGAGAAAACTGACTCCCTTCTAAAAATAAATTAATAAGATGTTTCTGAGGACTCTCTGGAAAGTACAGCTCAGTTATTTATGTGTCTGTGGGTTAAATTTTTGTTTGAAACTGTTTCAGAAGCTAAGCTGGGTGGCATTTAGAAAATCGCAGCATGATTAAGGATTGCTGGCGCACTTTACAAAAAGAAAAGAAAAAAGGAGAAAGTCGGGCTTCACCAGCTTCTTGGAATTCTGGAAGACACAACTGACCGTGAAGACTAAAGAATAGAATGAACACCCTATTCTCTGAATTTTTTAAAGGAAGATTTTGAGAGTATTCTGTGTTAGATACATGAGTTTTTAAAACAGGTAAACTCAAAAAGGCCTAGGAAGAGGTCAGAAATGGCCAGCTGTTCCCTGTAGAATGGGTCTCTTTGCCCATTCTAAACATAATAAATGTTACCTTTTCCACATGGGTGAAAACTTCTAAAATAGGAAAATAAAACAGGCATTTATTGGACACCTACTGTGTTCCAGGCATGTCACACACTTGCTCTCTTTGAATCTTCACTCAGCCGTGTTGAGGCAGATATGATTGTCCTCATTTACTAGATGAGGAGGTTGATGCTCAATGAGATTAAATAGATTGCCTCTAGTAACCCAGCTGGTAAGTGAGTGGGGGAAAAGGGATGCAAACTCTGGTCTAGCCAACATCAACCCTTGTGCTCTTGCCACTATTCCACATGGGATCCAGGGAAACTGACCTAAATGTCTCTGGCCCTCGCATCCTTCAGCTCTCCTTCCCCACAGGAGGGCACCTACCTCTGAACTACCTTGAAATCACTGTCTTCCAGCCTCTCCTTCCAGATCTCTATTAAACAGACTTTGGATTTCTCCATTCACATTAAAGTAGAAATGTTCTATTATCACTTCAGAGGTATTTTGGTTTCCCCAGGCCTTCAGCCTTAAACTGAAGAGATTATGTTCTAAGGGGAAATTCTGATATCTGCAGGGAATGAAGGGAAGACATTCCTCTATGGTGACCTCCTCCTTGCTCTGCACAAGGCCTCCTCTTGCATGCACACCTTTAGATATGAGTGTGTGCAGTACACCATGCAGAGTTCAGCAACATCTTTTGGCTAACTAGCTGACATTTTAGTGCTTAATAAAAATGGACAGAGCCTGGGGGAGGCAATTACAATAAGGGTACTGAGCTAGAAACTCAGGGAAGGAAGAGGAAAAACAAAAGAATAAAGTGACTAGAGTTGAAGGAAAAGTGTAACAGGTGAGCTCCAACAATGATTTTATTAGTTCATATCATAAGCATTGTCCCTACAGCCATATGATGCCTATATTTAGTTCATCTAGCAGTGTATACACACACACACATATACCACATCTCTAAAAAAACAGTTCAATATTTAAGTTCAATATTTATAAACCTTGTAAAATTAAAATTATTTGACTCTGTGTTTTTAATAATCATCCCTTGAGCTAACTTTTTACATCCTGAGGTATCACAAAATCAAAGTACCTTATGCTCCAGTGCAAGAAGTATTTTGGCCTTCAGAGAATAAACACCCTGAGGAGTTTACCAGAGCAACTTGCATATAAGGGAGAGTGATTTCCTATGCATTTGCAGGAAGTCCATTAGCAATCACACCATCATGCCACTGGGATCCCAATGATATTCAACACAGCAATGTTCACCTGGTCCTTTCATGCTCAAACATGACAAGGTGTTTTGGTCTTCAAATGAGAGTGTGATGGAGAGATCAACATGTTACCAGCAGTCATTTTCTTATACTCCACATAAGTGTTTTTCATACGTTTTGGCTCAGGAATACTTTATGCTCTTAAAAGATATTGAGTACTTCAAAGAGATTTTACTTTCATGGATTAAACCTATTGTTATTTACCTTATTAGAAATGAAAAATCAGACATTTAAAAAATATTTATTCATTTAAAAATAATAGATTCATTACATTTTAGAAAATTACATTTTTATAAAAGGTAACTATATTATAAAAAAAAACTAGTAGGAATTGTAGCATTATTTTACATTTTTGCAAATCATTTCAACGTCTGGCTTAATAGAAGACAGCTGGATTCTCATATCTGCTTTTACATTCACTCTGTTGCAATATGTTGCTCTGGTTGAAGCATAAGAAGAGAATTAAGACTTACATAGACATGTAGTTAGGAAAGGGAAGAGTATTTTTGTAAGAAAGGGAAGAGATAATGTTGAACAATCTTTTTTGATACTATACCAAAACTCATCAAGTGGTAGTTTACTAAAGATTACTTGCATTGTGTAATATGAACTATTAATTAACTTTTTGTATTCTATTATCATTAAAATCCATTTTCTACCTTGCATATTTAATGAATCCTTTACCCATGCATGACTTGGTATCATAAGGCTTTGGTATTTGGAAAATACTGATTCACTGAATTATGCAAGGTTTCTAAATGTTGACTCACTTCATTTTATGATATTAAAAAAAAAAACTATCATCAGCTAATAGCACCACCAATTTCATTTGAAAAGTGTTTAAGTCAAATTAATAAGGGTGCATACAGGTTTTCCAAAATCTTTATTTTTAAAAAGAAATCTCAAATTTCATCATTGGCATAAATACTGTCAGTTGTTTTCCTTGAAGTTACAGGTTCACTTCATTCATTGTCAAGAAAATTTCTGCCAAATATCCTGGCCTCAAGAATGTCTGCCAGTGATTCTGTCAAGTAAAATGGTGCTCCATGAAAAAGTTACTAGTTTAGCTTGCAACTCAAACATGTGCACAAACACTTTTCCTCAAGACGACCATGATACTTTGATATACAATAGAATTTCCCATTTTGTCATGCATAATATTAAAAATATACGTATTCGATGTTAAGATTTAATAAAATTAATGCATTTTATTGCTTCATCAAAAACTTTCTTAAATAAAACTGGCAAATGTTTTACACTTACAGTGCAAAGCATTGAAGAAAACAATTACTACTAAGCAACTTGGTGCCCTTGCTTTGATTCTTGCTAAGGCGCCAGCAGTTTTACCTACAATTGCTTTTCCACCATCAGTACAAATGTCAGCAGAGTAAAAAAAGGCAAATAACATCTTTGCATTATTATGAAAATAGTTTTGACGTCATGGACCCCCTGAAAGAATTTCAGGAACCACCAAGTGTCTATGGACCACACTTTAAGATTCACAGGTATACCTAAATAATCTCTTGTGTCTACAGCTACAAAAATACTTGAGGACTTTATAACTATAAAAAGCTTGAATCCTAGCCTTTAAGCTTTCTCTGACTAGTTTATCTGTGCTTTTTTAGAATGTGTGCATACTGAATATGTGTTTTCTTGAAAGTCCCTCAAGGTGAGTGTATTTTAGTTAGTGCTTTGCCTGTTAGCTATTTTCACTTGCTTGGGTTTTGCCCTGTATTCAACAATTACTCAGGTTCTTAAAGCTATCTGTCCTTTTATGTCCTGCAGAGTTGGATTGCTGATCCTTTTCCAGAACAAATACTGTGTTGTGTTCATCTTCAAAATCCCAGCATGTGACATTTAGTAAATGTCCAGGAAAGATTGGGGTTCAATGAATTAAGGGATGCTAAGGTAGTTGCCTTCCAGGATGATATTAGTTCAGCCTTATTTTGAGCCTAAAAGAGCCTTATTATTATTGCTCTTTTAGGATAAGTGGTAAATGGGGATGTAGAATTTATCCAAGAATCTAAGGCAGGATCATTTTTGGACACCATTTCTCACCTGTTTGGTCATATTTATTTTTCAAAAAAACTTTGGTGTCATATTCATGTTGCTAAAGGATGTGCAGGCTGCCTAAATGTGCCTTTCTAGTCTCTTATCTTTTAGCACAGTATAATTCAGCAGTAGCTTTCTTTTGAATTGTTAAGGAACTGTGTCCAAGTTTTCCCCATGCAAGTTGGTAGAGTGTTTTGGTATTTCCTCAGGTTTTGTGTAAGTTTTTAGCTACACTGACTAAAAGTTTTGTAACCACACTTTGTTGAATTTGTACAAAAGTTAGAAAGAGTTATCCTCTAACTATACTTGTTTCACTTCGTTTCTGTCAAAAACCAGAATATCAACCAATATTTATGTATCCCTTTATGTTTTACAAATTATTTCATATACATTCTCATTTTCTTTAAGAATGGCATTTGTGTTTTGAAGACTAGGCCAGACACTAGGCTAGACAATCAACACACGCAATTCTTTCTGGTGCTCACAAAAACTTTATAAAGGAGTTATTATCATTCCCAATTTACAGATGAGGAAACTGAGGCTTAGGGTAATAAATAACTTGGTTTTTTAACTAGCAAACTATCAAAGTGGAATTTGAGCCCAGTTTTCTATCTCCGAAGCTTGAATCTTTTCCACTAAAGCACACTTCTGGAAATTTAATTTTAAGTTATTCTTATTGAAATTGCTCCAAATTCTTTATCAGAAGTTTGCCTCAAAACACTGTGGTTTGGGATTTACTGTTTTTGAACAGCTTACTGAAAGATTAAGAGTCAGGATTGATGTTTGTTTTGTTTTGTTTTGTTTTCCTTTTTTTGAGTCTTAGAGCTAAGAAAGAATGTTATCTAACCCTGAAATATTTGGGTAAGATGAAAATCCTGAAATATTAGTAAAAGTATTTGGTTAATGCCTTTAATAAACTTACCATTTAGCTGGGTATTAGTTTGGTGTTTTTAGAGATTCTTTGCTTTATTTTCCCCCAACTTACAAGGCTATTTTTAATATTTGTTCTTAATATAATTTAAAAAATACTATTTAAACCATATTTAGTAAAATAATGGAGCATAATATCCCAATTCATAAATAGGTATAATAAAAATGGATTTAAGTAAGTGTTTTTATTTCCTTGTTGCTAAAGCAAATACCATGCAATGGGTTGGCTTAACCAATGGGAATTTATTGGCCCACAGTTCTGAAGTTAGAAGAAGTTCAAAATCAAGGCATCATCAATGTGATACCTTCTCCCAGAAGACTGTGGCATGCTGGGACTGGCTGTCTTCAATCCTTGGTCCTTAGCTTTTCTGTCACATGGCAATGCACACGGTGGCCTCTCCTGGCTTCTCCCTTCTCTTCCAGGTTCCATTGAAATTCAACATCTGGCTGCTCTCTGTATGGCTTTCTCTCTGTCTGACTTTCACTCTGCTTATAAAGGACTCTAGGAATCCAGATTAAAGCCCAACTTGATTCATTTGGGCCACACCTTAACTGAAGAGATTTTATTTACAGTAGGTCCACACCCATAGGAATGGATTAAGTTTAAGAACATATTTTTTCTGGGGTACGTAGCTCCAAATCACCACAGTAAGAGTCATTTAAATCCATTCCTAAATGTTATATTTATGGTCTTGAAAAATTATAATCTCACATCTAATAATATTTAATGGTAACACAGATAGAATTTGGACTCATGAGTGTAACCCAGTAGATATCTTAGTAGTGTTTTGTATTAAGATGAAGAAAATAAGTCAATCTCTTCAGTAGACCTTTAAGTCAGTGAACATTAACCTCTTTATCAAAGGTATTGGTGTCAAATTTATAGTTAGAAAATTGAAATGTTTTCATAAAACTCCCTCTCCATGCAAATGGATTTGGCCTAAAACTCTATAGATTCCTTCTCCCCACCCCTACTTCATTAACAAATCACACTTCAATGTCATTCATTTAGATGTCCATTCATTCAATAATATTTATTTTACCAAGTATAGTTCCTAAAGCCAGAGACCCAGAGATATTGGAGACAAAGAAAAGAATAAGACATGGCTCTGAAACAAATTTGAGTTCATTATTCTTTCCATGAAATGTATTCTATTGACTCAGATGATACATTTGAATCACTGCCTAAGTAAATGAAATATTTTATGTGTCAGCACTTTGAAGACTGAAAAAATGCTATATATTTTTAGGTATTATTATTGTTGTTGCTATTTGAGCACAAATTGAGTCACCTAATTGCCTACCCCAGTTATCTATAGACTGAAGATAGATAAAATAAAAGTAATAGAATTAAATGTTCAATAGCCAACATGTAGGAATCTTCTCAAGATTTCCCAGGATTAAGGAATATTAATATTTAGGTTTTCCTAGTGATTTGGTTTGAAGATATTATTAGATGCACTCTAGATCAGTGGTTCTTAAACTTGAGCCAGCATTAGAATCCACTGGGAAGCCTGTTAAACTACAAATTGCTGGGCTCCCCCTCCAGAATCTGCATTTCTAAGAAGTCCTCAGGTAGTACTGCTGTTGCTGGTCCAGGGAACACACTTTGACAATCCCTGCTCTAACAGAACCAGGGTAATACTAGATTTTTAATATGAAGTTTAATAAAAAATTATTTATGCAAGTGACTCTGTAGCCATCCCACTAATCAATGTAACAGGAAAGGTATTCGTGTTAAAGGTCTTAACAGCATTTATAGCAGAAAGAGGGAGAAAAGAAAAAAAGCGGAAAACTCTAATAAATAAGTTCAATAACTGAGCAAATATCAGTGAAGAAACAGAGATTCTCCCTGCGCTTGCTGTATTTGCTTGCCATAAGTCATGACAGTAAGGGTTAGAGGTACTATCTCTACACCAAGATAATGATTTGATAGCATCCGATTTGGAAAGAGAAGAAATAAAAAAGGACACTTTAAGTAAGCTTCAAATGTGGTTAAGAAACTGCAGTTCATCCATATATAATAAGTCCTAGCCTTAAGGCTGAGAAAGGTTAACTTCGTGGAGCATGGAAAGCACCACTAAATGATCAATTGGTTTTATAGGCAATCTAGATTCTTGCAGGCACGGCTTGTCCTTGGAGCTATCGCATTCCCTAGAACCCCCTTGGCCCTCTGGCCACCGCAAACCCATCTCCTTTCTGTGGACAACAGCCAGAGGTGCACATACCTTTCTGAAATTCTAAGCAGGAGTGCCCTTCTGACACCTGAGCCAAGAGGAAATTAACAAAATCACTATTAGTATTCAAACACACTTTCACCCTCACTGCTAATAATACTAGGGCAAAGTTGGGATCATCTGAAATGGGAGGATTTAGCATGAACTGAGCATGTATACCTTCCTCCTGAATCATGGTCTGTACCAGTGAGTAATCTCATTCACTGTGAATTGGAGTGACTTCTTCCTACTCCCCACTCAGAAATGGATTAAACACACAAGGTTTTATTCTCTCATGGAAAAGTGGTGCAAATGGAGGTAGTCCAGAACCACTGTGGTGGCTTCATGAGATCATCAAAGACCCCAGGTCCCTTCACGCTCTGGAACCCACCAATGTCAACCTTCAGCCTTGTCCTCATGGTCCAGGAAATGCTGCTGAAGCTCCAGCTAACTTAGGCACATTGTAGGCAGCAGAATGGAGAAAGGCATGTTTCTACTCTTTGAGGAGACATTATAGGCCCTATACAAAAGCCCCTCTTGCATCTAGCTTTAAGGGAAATGTTAACTGGGCAGCAAGGAGCTCAAGTAAAAATTAGGGTTCCATTACTAAAGAGAAAGAAGAATATGGATGATAAGTAAGAAAATAGTGATCACTGCCATCAGGTCCAAGAAAACTGAAATTCTTGTATTCAACCATAGAAAGTGGTGGAAGGGCAGGACCTTAAGACATACTGTCATTGCAGCTATGGGGTTCACACTTCTGAGCATAGAAGAGCCACTGGGAGTACTGGTCAAATTTCAGAATCCTGGCTCCCAACCCATCGCCATGCCCTCACCCGCACCTCGAGATTTTATCTTAGCACTCCCAGGTAGTTATTGTGGTTCAGGGGGTGCCAAGGACCACACTTTGAGACCCACTGCTTTACAGCTTCATTACCATTTGCCAGCCACCTGTCTGCTGCTGCCTTTGATGTTACTGATCATCCCTTGACAAATTCTGCTCTGGTTCCGTTTTAACTCTTTTGTTCTCCTAATTAGATGTTGTAAATGTTTGTGCCATCAGTCCAGAAAAGCTAGAAATGATAAGGACAGACGGGTTTAAGAGTGCAGTAAGTCCCTCCTTGAAGGCAGGCGGCACTGCTCTTCCCCAGTAGGAGTTAACCTGGATTCTACCATGAAGCAGCAGGTCCTTGCCTCTTGGTGACTCCGATGGCCAGAAGCGGCCAGGGGCAGCCACGACAGTCAATCAAACAGTCAGTGATGAATAGCCAGGCAGAATCTCTGACGTTTTATTCCCCACCCCCTGTTCTGCCTCCTTTTTAACACTCAGGTAAATGTCAAAAATGGACGTGGGGATTATAGCTGACAGGGGTAAATGCCTTCGTGTTGTCCTCCAAAGGTTAAGGTTTCCCAGACTCAGTTGGAAGCCCCAATCTCCAATAACCATTAATCCACTCTGCACTGGTAGGAGTGAGCATATTTATGACTGCAGTCACTAAAGGGTGAAATAAAGATTAGTTTTTAGTTAGGAACGCAAAGCTTTTGAGATCAATACAAACTCACTGCTGAAATCAATCTAAAGTTTGGAATTTTTAAGTAAAGATTTACTAGGCTTCGTTGTACAGTTAATTTTCCAAAGAGAAAATAAGATCAGAAATGTAACAAAGTAATCAAATTGAATAAACACTAGTCTGTTTTTAAACTGACCTTGGTTATATGTTTAGCAAATCAGTGTGTAAAGCCATAAAAAAAAACCATAATGTGGATTGTAAATTTGCCAATAAACAGGTAAAATAAAAATACACATATAGATTTACATGATAAAAATATTAGCAGCTACATTTGCCTATTTGAAAACACAATCAACAGACATTAATAATGAAGCTATTTGTGCGTTTCTCTATTACTGTGCATATTAAGTGTTTCAATTATTTCTACTTAGTTAGATAATAGATAGATAAATGTATACCCATGTTTTATGAAAGCTTTGTTCTTGAAAACAAAAGCTACTGTTTGGATGAAAAAGCAAGTGGACTGGAAATACATAGCTTGTTATTCTCCTCTGCTGTTCATGTTTGATGCACGTATACAATCTATTATGTAATTTCTTGAGATTTGACAAAGTAATTGTCTGGCAAACCATAGCTGTAATGATTTTTTTTTATGAAAAAAATTCATATGAAAAGACTGTAGATACTTTAGGAAAATGGTTTAATAGATGAGAGTTTATAAGTACTCTTTGGCTTGTTATATATCTATATGTTGAGAAGACCCAGATTTTCTGAGGAGTGTCATTCCATGTGGTAAATTCATTTTCTGCAGCAGAGTAAGTGCATGAAAGCTTATAGTAAGCTATAACTTCAGAAATTATTTAAGCTACCCTTGGGCCCTTACAGTGGAACTGCGTATCTTCCTAGTAGGGTATGTAGGAGAGGAGACATGAGAATGCCTCCGGTGTGAAAGGGAAGCTGGAAGACAGCACAGCTTCCAGTTAATTTCTGACTAGGTTATTCTGATAACAGGTTGATGTTACCTGAAGTTGTTAGAAAGTAGAATCATCAACTACATGGCAGATCAGATTCTTTTGCCACCATTTGCTTCTGGACACCAGAGACGGACTCCTAAAATCCATTCAACTTAAAGCATATTCTTGCCATTCACTCCATGCCTCAGAGCAGAGCTGTACAGGAATTTAGATTCTGGTTGTTGTTCTGTTTGAAATATTTAGAGGGCAGCATGAATTGTTTTTTAGTTGCTTAATGTTGACATCTGCCACCTGGTGCCACCCTCTTGGGAAATATTCAAAGAGCCACTGAACAAACATCTGTATATATTCTTAGATAGTAGAATCCACATGGGTCACAGGAGACAGGTCATATTTTTTACTCAACTAAAGCTATTACATAGATCCTGAAACAACATTTTGACAGATCAAATTCTCCAAGAATGGATAAATTACAAATAGCACATATATAATGATTACATATAATATATATACACAGATGTAGATGTAAATGCATGTAAATATGTCATACACACACACACACATACACATACACAAATCATCACCATATCTATATGCAGAGATAAAGAACTTTTCAACCTTAATCAACAGGAGGCAAAGTCAAATTGCAAATATAGTAATCTTAACTGAGTGCAGTTGAAATGCCTTATTTTTGCAAGTTTTATACATTGCTCAGACCCCTCCCAGGGCCTTGGAAGGGGCCTATGCAAGCAAGCAGCCCTGAGGATTAAACTTCCTTAGATTCCAATTGTAAGCCCTACTCTAAGGACAGATGATCACTGAATTAGGAGGTAGGTTATTTGTGGCCCCTTGTAGCTAACTTGGGTGGCCCAACGGCCCTGCCTAGTCCAAGAGAATTTACCCAGGCTCTGCATTATGAACTAGGAGCTCCCGTCTCATGCACCACGCAGGCTTTCTAGGAAATAGAGCTGCAGAATTTGAACTTTAGAGCTGGAAAGGATATTAGAAACTACAGAACCACCCTTCCTACCCAAAAGATGATTAAACTGAAATTCAAAGAAAATTAAGGTGGTGATAGATTTATTTCTCAGTTCCCTTGTGAATCACTTATTTGGCGTCTGCTAAACTGATATTGAGTGTTTTCCATGTCCCAGGCATTCTCCCAAAGAATCTTTGCAAGAAACTTGTGAGACAAATGAACCCCATTTTATCTATAAGAAAACTAGATCTCATAGAGATGTTTTCATGCCTAATTCCACATAATTAGTAAATAGTAATGTTCGATTTTTAACCCAAGTGATCTTTTCCCAGAATCCACATTCTTTACCAATCCTGCTTCCAACTAATAAGAGTATGACTTCCTCCCACTAAAAGTAACACAAATAATAATACTTTTGTGCTGTGTTTTCAGTTCACTAATGACTTTCACATGTTAACTTTCTTGACCATTACACTGTCCCTATAAAATAGGTACTGTAGGAATCAGCATTATCCCATTTTCAAATGAGAAAACTGAGATTAGCGATATTAAGCTATTTATGTTGTCAATAAATGATGGAGGTGATCCTCAAATCCATTTCTTTCTAGTCCAGATGCCATATTCTTTCCTCCTACTTCTCCTGGGCAATGAACGATTAGGTGGCTGGTAGTTACAACCATCCCTGTGATAGGAGCTTCCAGCAGTCGTCAGGAGCAAGGGCCTGTAGAAGCAAGTTCAGGCTAGGCTGGGATACTTTTTATTATAGCCTCCTCCTGATAGGTCTGTGTTTGATGTCTCCCTATATGTTGCTTTGACAGCTGACATATCTTAAAGGATCCTGACAGCTCTCCTATCCTAACGAAAATATATTGGATTTCAATTGCAAATATTCATTGTCCCCATGTAACAGAAAAAGGGTTTGAAGCATAACACTATTAAATAGTAATTCTGGAAATTGTTCCTCCATTAGAGTACTTCTTTTCATCCTGAAGAGAACTCAGTGAGGTCTACAGTTTCGTCAACCCCAAGGAGCTCTCAATGGCCAAAGCTGGAAGAGTTTGAACAGCAAAATAAATAAAATAGTATTGGGTTATATTACCAAGTATAATATCAATATCCATGAGCCAATACTGATGGTAAATAAATTATTAAATATATTTTTTTAAATGGGAGAGAATAGACAAATCTCCCAGGCAGAAGAATGACAAATAATTTGTACAGATATTCTGTCCTCAAGGAGCTGGAACATAACTCCCCACCCCTTAAGTATGGGCTACACATAATGTTGTCTCTCCCAAGGAAAGAGAGGGGAGAGGGAAGGAGCACCTTTATTGTGGACAAACCTGACAAAATCTACTTCAGCCAATTGATCAAGGTCAACAACAACAGTGATATGTCATGTTTGATAGTACATAGCCTTGACATAATGTGATGAAAATGGCACTTTACTTCAGTGGTCTTCCTCCCCAAAACCCACAGCTACAATCTAATAATAAGAAACACATAGGAAAAATCCCAGTTGAGGGATAGTCTACAAAATATTTGACCATTATTCCTCAGAACTATCAAGGTCACCAAAAACAAGGAAGGTCTGAGAAACTGTCACAGTCAAGAAGAGCCTAAGGAGACATGACAACTAAATGTAATGTGGGGTGCTAGATGGGACCCAGGAACAGAAAAAAGGCATTAGGTAAAACTAAGAAAATCTGAATAAACTGAGGACTTTAACTGATAAAAATGCATCAATATTGGTTCATTAATTGTAACAAATGCACCATTCTAATACATAAAATGTTAATAATAGGAGAAAATAGGTGCAGGATATATGGAAACTCTCTGCACTACCTTCTGAATTTTTCTGTAAATCTAAATATTTTCTAAATAAAAAAATTTGAAAGTACTTCATATTTTAGAAAAAAAGACAAAAATTTTTCTATCAATGATCGTAGCAAAGAATAAATAAATTTGGCACATATTGACAGCTACTCATGCTGAGAAATGCTAAGTTTTGGAGAAAAACAACAAATATTAACATATAAATATATATAAATAAACACCACACACATATACGTATATGTATATATAATTTCATTTTCAAAATTAAATACTGTACAAATTACTTAAAATCATTGCCCTTTATTCCACCCCCCAAAATAATCTACAGTACATGTTCTGTAAATGGGCAAATATGCAATTACATATAAAATGTGACTGAAAAATCTTATCCTTTTCAAAGATATTATGAAATTTCATGTCAACAGTATATATATTTCAAGATTAGAAGGCAGTTACAACTGAAAGCCTTTCTTAAAGATAAGAATTCAAAGGATCTATGTATTACAAAATAGAAATGTTCTTAACGATTTCTCTGGAAGCATTTGGTTTCTTTTGACTACTATTATAAAGCCAAGGAAATTAATACACATAAAATTGGACCAAACGTTCTTTCGGGTGGAATTTAAGTCCCCAACGAGGACTCAAATCAGTCCTTATTTTGACCCTTGTTTTACTTTACTGTTGAGCTCAGTAAGATGTAGAGACAAAATGAAAAGTTTCCAATTCAGACTTATATTGTATTAGTAGTGGCTGCATATTATTATTGGATTTTGAGAAAATATATCCTTTAGTTAGTTGGTGACCTTTTAAAAAATGAAAAGACATACCCAACAGAATCCTTTGATAATTTTTCACCTCAACCAGTGACTCTCAAAATTTATCCAAATTCAGTCAGTAATCCAGCAATATTAATTCACAGAATTTGAACAATTGGAACAACTTTACTGAAATACTATGAAAAGTGGTATTATTTAAAATAAATAAATAGAAATAGAAATAAAGTTGGGTATACCAGGGTGGGATGGAGGAGTAAGGATATGGCAAAAGGATGACGCAGAGCAACCGAGATGTATTATTCTGAAAATGGAAAGTGGAAAATCAAAAATTTGTACTAAAACTAAAGAAGCTAAGAGCAGTATGAAATATATACCTCGAGGTACAAACTTGTTGCCTGTGAAGAGAAATTGGGATCTCTGCCAATTTGATATATCTTTGTAATGATACATTAATATTTGACAATTTAGCATATAGCAATTTGACTAAGAAACTCAAATCATTCTTCTCTATTAACTAGAAAAAATTCAATGGGCTAGTGAATATTGTAGTAGAGCCATACACATCTTCATTTATAAGAATTAAGAAGAGAAAGCAAAAAATTATTGCCACACACACACAAAAGAAAAATTTGAGGGTGGAGAAGGTGATTAGAATAATTTGCAAATTTAGATGAAAAATCTTTAAGATAAAGATACATTGTCTTGCTCAGAGAAAAAGAAGACCTGCCTTTTTAAATGATCATTCAAGATATGGCATTTCTACAGCAAAACAAATACTTTTCCATAACTCCAACTCTTTGAAAACTTTTGATGCATATAAAATAATTTGTGAACGTACATAATATAATTCCTGTCAACACTCTCAAAATGCTTTCACAATTTTTATTTGTTGCTTGCACCTGACTACTTCTACAAAAACATCTGGGTAAATGCTGGTGGTCCCAAGCTTCTGGGCAGTTTTCAGGGGTAGAATAATTTTTTCTTTCCTCTACTTTATAAAACTTCAGCTTATCTCACAAATCATTGGGAAAATTCCCAAGTGTACTTTGGGGAACATTTACTCTATTCACTTTTCCTCAATGCATAAAAGTATTACAGATTTAAAAGTTGTATATGGAAATTAAGGGCTGACTTCTTTTCTGTTCCAATACTTCCTTATACATACTCTTATTAGAGCAATTATCACGTTGAAATTATTTACCTATGTCTAATTTACTTGTCTGCCTCCTTCAACAAAATATTAGCCCCTTGAGGGCAGGAATCCATTTTTATTCATTGTTGTATCCTCAGTCTTTAGCACATTTTCTATTATATCATAAATAATATATTTTTGATGAATGAATTAATGAAAGTTCACAGTAAGCAGGCCTCTCTTCTGTAGGTTGTATAGCAGAAAGGTTAATCTCTGGAGTCAGGTTGTGCTGGTTTGGACCTCAGTTCTATTGCTAATTGTGTGACCCTGAAAACATTACCTGATCTCTCTGCAATTCGTTTTGCTCATCTGTAAAACCATAATAATAGTACCTTCCTTTATCATTTATGATTTTCCTATGGAACAAATCACCCCAAAACCTAATAGCTTGAAACAACAGCCATTTATCTAGCTCAGGATTCTGTGGGTCAGTAATTTGGGCTATTCTGGTTCTTCTGTATTGGCTGGACTCATGCATGCATCTGTATTCAGCTACCAGGTCAGTCTGGAATGGTTGGCCCACGTGGTGTCTCATCCTCCACATAGTTAGCCTGGGATTTTTCACAAGGCAGCTGACAGGGTCCAAGAGGAATCGTGGAAGCATATAAGGTCTCTTGAGGTCTGTGCTTAGAATTGGCACAAAGTCATTTCTACCACATTCTATTAGTCAAAGCAAGACACGAAGCCAGCTCACATTCAAGGAGTGGGGAAAGCAGACTTCACTCTTGATGGGAGGAACAGCAAAGTCACATTGCAATGGGGTGTGCATAGGAGAGGTGTGGAGAGTTGGGTCAGGGCCATTTTTGCAGCCCACCACCCTCTCTCATAGGATTATGGAGAGGACTAAAAAAAATAATGTATCTAAAGGATTTAGGTAATACTCAACACACAAGTAATGAACTATTATTATTCTGCTTGAGATTGTCACGTAAAGCTTCATAATGGAAGGAAATCCAAGTTTAATCTTGAGAGATAGGTGAGATTCTCTGTGTAGAGAATCAAGGCCTCTCATGAGGCTACAACCTTATAAAGGCATTATACTGTGAAAGTGGGATGCGCCAAGAGCAGACTGCCCAGAAGAGCTAGAGTTAGATCCTGGGGACCTGCAACGCTTACCAATGTGTTGGGCTTGTCTCTGGGGCAATAGTAAACCATTGGCTCTTTACTGAAATTTTAGCTAATGGCACCATTTTTTGTTTTTTGTTGTTATTTCAGATGTTTTGGTTTTCAGTAAGCTTCTTGATGCTGATAGCTTTCTGTTATCTCTGGCCATGTCTACTCAAGATATAAAGTAAAAAATTTAAAAAAATAAAAAAAAAACTAGAAACCTATGTGATTTTTGTCTGGGTTCTGCCACTCCCTGGTTTGAAGGAGCTACATGATCCTCCTCTGCTCAATTTTCTTCCATCTGTTAAATGGAATACTCCCTCCACCATGGTGGTACTCTTGAATGTCAGACCACATAAGCATAGTACTTACTCACCAAAAGAAACATAGGGGAGGCCAGGCTCTCCAATGGTTACACAATTTGGAGATATATTTCTTATCTCACAAATCTTAGATAAGTCAAGAATGAGGAAAACAAAGTTTCAGTGTAGCTGCCCCTTCATGTTAGGCAGCAAAATACTTTTAGAACTGCTCTGAAGATAATCGTCAGTTCATCCAATCCCAGGTGGTGGTCCTCAATAGTAGTACAACCAAAGCCAATGATACGCCTGGATCTCTGCTACCTGGAAGGCAGACCAGACTGAGCAGAACCACCATGGTGGTAGTTTCAGAATCTTTCTGCTGTACACAATTTAAACGCAGATTCAGTGATGAAAAATTTTGATAATTCTGTGGAAGTACGAAGACAGCTTGAATTGGAGGACGACATGATCGACATGATTATATTTAAAATTTTTGAGACAATCCTGGCTTGTCATATGCCACGTGAAATCCATCCTGCTGAGTGCTCTTGACTAGTCACGTCTTCCCAGCCATTTTAAAAACAATAGTGGCAGAGATGCAAGCTGCTGATACTGCTCAGCAGGACAGATCAAACACAGACGCAATTTCTGTATGTTGAACAGTGAAGTAGGATAAAATCCAAATACTTAGAATCACTTAGTAGCTAGCATCTGATTGCTACAAATTAAATCTTTCATAACAGAATTTATTGTAAATAGTGTCTTATCATTTTTGAGTTTTGCAATCATTTCAGTCAAAACCAGTACAAGATATTGGAGGTGTGAGATTTATGTGATATATATATGCTATCTTATGCACAGATTATCAAGAAATTTTTATTACCAATAATCTTTTTTAAAAATTGCTTACAAAATGATCATAATTATAATTTTTCCCTGAAATTTGAAATATTATCATATAGTGTAACTTTCAATCCCAGAAGAAAAGAGCCTTATCTGCTTTGTTTCAGCAGCTGTGTTTTAGAATTTCAACCCCACTAACCTCTCTCTCTTCCCCTTTCACCCTAGTGGTTAAATAAGCATTAAAATGATAGGTAGTTTAAAAAAAAAAACAACACTGAAACATAGCTTTTATATTGTTTGAAAGTAATAAAGACCCTAGTTATTATAATTAGTGACCAACATATCCTATCAGTAAAGAAAAAAGAAATTGGAAACAAATATTTTGAGGCCTACAGAACATACTTTAACTCATTTGTGATAAAATGGGAAGATGGCAATAATTTTAAGTGATCAATACTATGATTCATCTTTAGGCTTAGCTCCAAATACTTTACAGGAGGCTGATAAAAAAGCAACATCAAAAACATAATGTAAAAATTGTGCTTTGCAGGTATAAGAGTTTGGTGATGATCCACATAGTTGACAGCTTTAATTGCTAATGAAACAGAGGGAAGAAAAAAAACACAAAAAATGCTATCTTACAGTCACACCATCACACCATCTTCCTAATCTGGACTCAAATAAGAGAAAATCAAAAAAGATCACAATAAATAAATAAATAAATGCAAATGGTAGGGGCAGGTTTGTGTAATCTGTTCCCCACTTTTCCTCTATCCTAAACAAAAATCCTTTTCTATTATTTCACCATGTATCTGGGCTTTTCTATTTTAAGGATAAATATGAGAATGCAGCATCTCAACAAAACCTGAATAAAGAAATCTAACTCTCAGATAATCTAGGACTTTGATAGAGAAGGGCCTATGTGAAGGATAAAGGGTTCGGCTTGATCCTTCATCTGTTTGTGTAAATATCAAATATGTATACTAATATTTATCATTCTAAATGGGGAATTCCCTATTTCTGAAACTCAGAATTTTCAGTTTTCCCCCTCCCTTAAGCAGGTGTCTTTCCATCTATCACAAATCAAAGAGGAAGGTAAAAAGACACACTTTCAGTGAGGCCCTGGTATGTATTTTAATAAGTATACTAATCAGATCACAGATAAATTAGAATTAATCATATTCATACACTTAATAGCAAACAAAACTCCATTTAACTGATGTCCAGCTTTCTTTCATGTTCATTTCATTCTTCAAGGGCATACCTTCCTTTTTTTGCTTCTTTTTCCCATTCTTTCTTGGACACCTCCAACCCCCACTGACAACCGAAATGTAGGGCTATAAATGTAAGGGTGCAATACATCATAAGATAAGTCTGGAGAACATGTCCTCTACTAAAACGCACATGAATCTCTAGAACAGCAAAAAATCTAAAATCATGCTAGGGTCCCTTGTGCATGTTAAGCAAGGGTCAAAAATGTGAGCTCCATGTGGTTGCCCTTGTATATCAAATGTGCTCCAAAGTTGAAAGGTTACATTTGTTAAATTGCAGCTGGGTTTCCTAGTACTTGAATCTAACTCTTAACTGAAAGATAAATCTGACAATATATTAATCTTTCAGGAAAATAAACGTGACTTCTGAACTCTCATCTGTTGAAGAGCTGACAAGTTCAAAGACAGTTGTTTAACCAGACAAAATGATAGAGAAAATATGTTTTCAACAAGATCATAAAGCTTGAATAGTGCAGGGCAGGGAAACAAATGTAAAGCGAAGGGTTGCCCTCTAATTCTGTCTGGAAGCTCTTCTCCCAGACCCCCACTTGTACTCTCAGCCACTTAGCTCTCAGGCAAGGGCTAGTGTCCTCCCAGTCAGACTCAACCCCCAAATACCAAGCATGAGAAAGTGGCATCTTGGCATACTTTGAGATCAGACAGCTTTTGCATTTCATAGAGTGGAGGGGGTGGGTGGTGGAAGGGAAAAGCAGCATACAAATGTAGTGAAATCTGGAAACAACAGCATATATACAGACACAAAAAAAAGTTTGCATATTGCACAGAGCGCTTGAAGATCATAAATCTATGCATGAGAAAGATGTAGTGGAAATTTTGGGGGGGATTAGAGTTTATTTTTGTCATCTCTGTGAGACAGCTACTCATTCATCCAGATCACAGCTAAGAAAAAAGCTGGTCACAGAAATTAGCAGTTTCAGCTCAGCAGCGAAGTCGCCAGCCTGTGAAGGCAGAGAGAAATTGACTAATTAGCAATGCGCACTAAAACTTGACGGTTCTTTATAGAGAGAGAGAAGAGAGAGGGAGAGAGAGGGAGAGGGAGGGAGGGGGGGTCGCTTTTTCCCCTTCTTTCTTCCAAAGATGTTTGAAATCGCAGTCATTTACGCTCGACAATTTTTACAATAGCCTTGAGCCATAATTTTGCGAGTCTCTCCAGCATCCATCCCCCTGTATGGTCTCTCTCTACTGGCCAAGCACGACCGTTTCTCTCCCCAACCGTGGATTTCCTATTACTCTCGTTACGACTCACTGAGCCCCAGGCCCAAGGATAATGATGTGTTGTTTCTTGGTAGCATAATTTGTCACACGTACATTTTTTCTTCTTCTTCTCTTGCAGAAAGCTCTGCTCCCTCTCTCTCTCTCCCTCTCTCTCCCTCTCTCTCCCCCTCTCTCTTTCTCTCTTTTCTCCCTCTCCTACATTTTCTTGCTGTTGCTAATTCATGGTGATCAAATGATGTACGACAAAATAAATTGTAAAGAGTGACTGCCTGGAGTTGGGAACCAGAAGGTGTTCCCCCCCCCCCCTCCCAAGGAGAGAGAGCAAACCTTTAAAAAGGAAGGACAATTGATTTTGGGGGGGAGCTTAAGTGAGCCTTGACTTTGCAGCTGGTTGAGAGCAGGTAAGTTTCTGGCCTTGTGTCTGCCTTGTGTGTATTTTGTTCTGTCTTTGGGGTTGTTGGCGGGGGAAGGGACAGGGAGGGAGTCTTGGGGCGAGGGAGGGGGTAGTTGTGTGGCAAACGCTTATAAAGAATAAAACTCCTATTGCAAGAAATAAGCAGATGAGAGGGAAAGGGAAAGGAGGAGAACAAGAAGGAAGACCAGGGAAAGATGGGGGGGTGAGGGGGGGAGACAACGAAGCGCGGAGAGCGAGAGAGAGGTTTGACCGAGTCCACTTAAAGGGAGAGACTCAGATGTTTCAGGAAAGCCAGAGATTTGGGGGCGTGGGGGGGGGTGTCGGGGGAGGGAGCGCGAATGAGGTTAGGGTCCACCTGGAACGGGACGGTAAAGTGAGTCGAAAGGAGCCGGATCCGGTATAAATAAGAAGCCGGGGATCCCGGACTGGCGCCAGGCAGGGCAGAGCGAGCCGCAGTGTTAGGGGCAGGTCCGGCGGGATCCTTCTGAGCCGGGCGGCGGCAGCGGCTCTCCCCTGCGGGCGCGCGGGTGGGCGGGATGTGGGCAGAGGGTCCCTTTCTGCTCAGCCCTAGAAGGTGCAATTATAGGTTAAGGACCTGGCGTATCGATCTCGCCTGCCTCCCCCACCCCGCCCTCCTCTGCCTAGATGCGGGCAGCTCAGACTTTTTACAGAAGTAGTTCCAGGGGGTGGGGGCGTAGGAGTGCCCAGGTGGGGGGCCGCCTGGGGCCCTCCGGAGGGGCTCGGAAGGAAGCTGTGGCTGCCTGAGAGGATGCTGGATGGGACGCAGAGGTCCCTCACCCGACTGCCTCCCGCCCATTCGACGGACCCCCTCCCTCCCCCAACACCTGCCTTCTAACTTGAACTTCTCATAGTTACTGGAGTTAAAGCGGCTGCGCCTGGTGCTGGGAGGAAGTAACGTCCACGCGAATCCCTCCGGGCCTCTGGGCTCTGACTCTAAATTCACCCCGGTATCCCCATTCGCTCCCTCCTCTTCTCTCTAGGTGCCGCCCCGCCATGGAAGGGGACATACAAGTCTGAACTTCCGTGCTTAGAAATGCGAGGGTGGGGGGTGGGGGTTAGGAGGTGGGGAGAGGGGAACTGGAGGGATTCTCCTGCCAGGTTTAGGGGCGTCTCTGGAAAATTAGCAAAGCTGGGTGGTGACTGGGAAGCCAACAGTTTGCGAAGCAGGGAAGCGGGCTGGGCCGGGGTGAGGGAAATGAGCTAGAATTGATAAGGACAGCTCCCGCCTCTGCCGAGTCCACTGAGCTGGTCCTCACCGCGCTCCGCTGCACTTTCCCGGGAGAAGAAAGGGCTTTATCTCCTCCCTCAGACTATTAGCCTAGGAGTTTATCGGGGCAGCACGGATAATCGAAGGGTTTCCCAGCTTTTGGAGGGCTAAGAATCGCCCACCCGCACGCTTATTGGGCCCCCTTTCGTACCCCCAAAACTGGGCCAACGGCGAAAAGCAAAGCTTCGGGCACAAGTTGACCTGGAACCTCCGCCGTCGGTCGCCTCTGAGCTCTCGGGACACCCCGGCTGTCCATTCCGGGCCTTTCCCTTTACCCGGCCCGGCATGGACACAAGCCCACGAGGTGTCTCGGCCTCAGCCGCCACTTTGCCGTCGCTGCCAGGAGCCGAGCTTGGCGGGTTTTAGGAAAGTGAGGGACGAAGTGTGAGAGGGGTGGCGAGAGGAGTAGCAGGGGGCAGAGCCCTTCTGGTGGCGCTCAGGGATCCAGCACCTTTCGACCTTCCTCCTGGAGTCGGGGTCCTGAGGCGGGCCGGGTGGGAGCCAAGCTGAGCGTTGATTGTTCTTCTTCGCCCTCCCCTCCCCTCCACACCCTTCCCCACCCCGACCACACCCCACCCCCTCCACCACCCTTCTCCCCTCCCTCCCATCCCCCACCCCTGTCTGCCAGGTTGGAGGAGGGTTTAAAGCCAGGTGCGCCAAGTCAGCTCGCCATGTCCAGATCCGGGGACAGGACATCCACCTTCGACCCCAGCCATAGCGACAACCTGCTGCACGGCCTCAACCTGCTGTGGAGGAAGCAGCTGTTTTGCGACGTGACTCTGACGGCCCAGGGCCAGCAGTTCCACTGCCACAAGGCCGTGCTGGCCTCCTGCTCGCAGTACTTCCGATCGCTCTTCTCCAGCCACCCCCCACTCGGGGGAGGGGTTGGCGGCCAGGACGGCCTGGGAGCCCCCAAGGACCAGCAGCAGCAGCCGCCGCAGCAGCAGCAGCCGCCACAGCAGCAGCAGCAACAGCCGCAGGAGGACCCCGGGACTCCTTCCTCCTCCCCCGACGACAAGCTGCTGACCAGCCCCCGGGCCATCAACAACCTGGTGTTGCAGGGCTGCTCGTCCATCGGACTGCGCCTAGTGCTCGAGTACCTCTACACGGCCAACGTGACCCTCTCCCTGGACACAGTGGAGGAGGTGCTGTCGGTCAGCAAGATCCTGCACATCCCCCAGGTCACCAAGCTCTGCGTGCAATTCCTCAACGACCAGATCTCGGTGCAGAACTACAAGCAGGTGTGCAAGATCGCCGCGCTGCACGGCCTGGAGGAGACCAAGAAGCTGGCCAACAAGTACCTGGTGGAGGATGTGCTGCTGCTCAACTTCGAGGAGATGCGCGCCCTGCTGGACTCGCTGCCGCCCCCCGTGGAGTCGGAGCTGGCGCTCTTCCAGATGTCCGTGCTGTGGCTGGAGCACGACCGCGAGACCCGCATGCAGTACGCGCCCGACCTTATGAAGCGCCTCCGCTTCGCGCTCATCCCGGCCCCGGAGCTGGTGGAGCGGGTCCAGTCCGTGGATTTCATGCGCACCGACCCCGTCTGCCAGAAGCTGCTGCTGGACGCCATGAACTACCACCTGATGCCCTTCAGGCAGCACTGCAGGCAGAGCCTGGCCAGCAGGTAGGAGACAACAAAGAGGCGGACGGCAGTGGGGGAGCTCGAGAGGCCGGAGGGTGGGGAGGGGGCAGGGAGGAGGGGGAGAGAGGTGGGTTGGGCGGGAAGCTCCCGCAGGCTGAGAATGCAAATAAAAAATTCAGACTGTGGAGAGAAAGTTGATTTCAGGGTCTCTGAAAGGTCAATGGGAAACTGGCCTAACAGCATCCCGTAGTGCACGAAATCCCAGATTCTCAATACCCCTGAGCGGAAACGTTGGCGCAGTGGACTCAGAGCCTGAAATTGACAGACAGGTGGGGCCAGAGGCCCGGGCAGTTGCAAGTGGTACCAACATATAGCTTTTGGAAGCCTCTCCAAATCAGCCCTTCCTCCAAATCTCCAGATGAGCTTGCCTTAGGCAAAGGGTTGTGTGATGGGAAGTCCCCGTCCCATCCCCTTCTCTTTCTTGTCTTGGGTGAGCAGAAGCGCCAAGGCTCCGAGAGGATCTTCTGACAGACATTCACGTTGCTTTGGGGTGTTTGAATTTTTGTTTTGTTTTGCTTTTTAATGACTTGGTTCTGCTCCCTTTCGAGATTAGCGCTCCAGAACTGCTTTGTTAGTGCCACTCTTGGAAATGCTGGCATCATACGCCCAGGCAAACTTTTCTCTTGTGGAAAGCCTTGCCTTCTCACTTTTAAAAGAGAGGCAAAGCAAGAGGTTTCTGAGGGGTGTGGTGAATTTTACCTAAGGACTCCCATCCCAGAGGGGAGCATAGTGGAAAATTAGAGGGAGGGGCAGAGTTATCCGGCTCCAATGGGGTCTGTGTATCTGCTCAGGAGTCACGAAAAAGTTGGGGAGTTGTTATATAGGATGTGTCTCTGAGTGAATTGCAAGTAGGATTTCATGTCAAAGGAGAGAGAGAAATAATGCCTTTTAAAAATGCTGCTGAGATTTTTTTAAAAGGCTGTAGGAATGGACAATCGTGTTTTTATTGACTTCAGTTTTAAAACCCTTTTTAATGAGCCCTAGCAGAGGGAGGGTTTCTTTCTCTTTTTTGAAAAGAGAAACAGTATCATCTCAGTTTCTCATGATAAAACATGATGATTCCAGATGCCAGGCTACTCCAGCCTCCACCACCAAGCTGTTACACTAGGCAAAAGTACATTGTTTAGAAATCTATCCCGACATTTTCCCATCCAGAATGGTGTCAACAAGATGGGATCCACTAGTAGTCTTCTGGAATTAAAGTGTTTATTTGGGGGCCGTGTTTCTATCAGACCTAGGAAACTAAAGTTCTAGGAAATGGAAGGTATTCTCTATAGTTGTCTGAGCAGCACCGGTGTTAAGATGAGGCCCACAGCAGGCATGAGGAATCTTGAACTTGGAAATCTTGTAAGCTGATTTTTCTGATATCTGTGAGAGATGAGTTAATGAATTATGGTGCCAAAAGATGACAGTGAGACAGTAGCATAAGCAAGAATCCAAACCCCGGAATGCTTGAACAGGGAGCACGTGAATACAAGTGAGAGCAAGAACACAGAATGCATTCTTATTTTGTAAGAGTTTTTCACCAGTCTAAAGGTCAAAATGGTAAGCTCAATGTGATGGCCAAACATTCCCACACCCATGGGCACTGGTAATTAATATTTTGGTATTTAAACTTGTATGATTAAGTGACCTATAAGTATTCTTAATTTAACATATACCATACATATTCAAGAATTCAGATAACACAGTTATAGTCCTGACTATACATTTTTCATGTTTTTTAAAAATATGTACAATCAAGTATAAATTCAGAAACCCAGAGAGAGAGAGTAAAAGTAAGATTTAACTTATTCTAAGAGTAATTTTGAATAAGGAGCATTATAAATTTGATCCAATAAATAATTTCTGAAGCCCTCAAAGCACTTTTATCTAATAAATATGCCCTCAGATTCAATGTTAGAAGAATTGACTTCCAAAATGCAAAATCCATTTCCCACCTTAGTCTGGATTCAGCATACCAGCTGGGGCCTGCTGGCTCTGTCCTGGTGGATGGCTGAGATACCAAGCAGCCTGGCTCCGTGACGACACCTTCCAGCTTCACTGGACCATATCATTTGAAGGATATGTAGTGGTGTCTGACCACTGAATGCTTACAAGTGTCATGGATGCAACAAGAATCTGATACTTCTGCAGTAGGAAGAAAACTGTGTTTTTCTTTAAAAGAGGAAGGTACAGAAAAGAAAATACTTCATGTGAACCTATTGTTGATCTCAAAGTAATAAAATTTAGGTCTTGTTCCATTATTAGAAACTGTAGCATTTCAAATTTTAGTGACTAATTACATTATTCTAATTCACAGAAAAAAATGAAAGAATAACCACTGAGATCTTAACTTGAAATGTAGACAAACATGCTGTAAATTGCAATCAATAGCATTCTATCAGTCCATTTATTATAGCATCAGCACAATATAAAGATGTTCTCTCGGCCTTATATGTAGTTTAACGGGAAAACTGTGTTAACCAATTGTTTTGTGATTACATCACTTTTATTGAATGGAAGTGCATTGTATTTACGATTTTTTATAAAATCTGTAGTTTTTATAGTCTAAATTCAAACTCAGAAAGTGAAATGGAAAATTAAAATTGATCCATCTGTTGGAGTAAGTACAAAACATAAGCAAACAGAATAACTTCAAAAGAGAATTGACTTGTGTAAGAATTCCTGTTATCTGTAGAAAGTAGGGATATTGATATTATAACAATATTTTAAATGTGTTTATAAAGGTTATTAGTTTCATATTTTTAAGTCTAGAAAAAATAAAGTGACCCAAGCACAAAGATTTTATAAAGGCCCAAATTAATTTTAGTTTTTGCTCTAGATGCTTAGGTTTTCTGAATATGTAATTTGTACTTAGAGTCACATTCTATTTTAACAAACTAAGCATTAAGAATAATAAATAAAATAAAACTGATTTGTTATCTTATTTTCAAATATATAGGTAAGCAACTTAAGATTACAGGACTCAAGTAAACAGAAATTTAAACTTTTTGAAGGTTTACTTGCTGGTTATTTTCTTTTTGTTTTATTGCAAGAAATATGAAATTTAAGAACTAAATTCTTAAAAGTTTCTGGAAATGTCAATATTGAGTTTCCTAAAGCAAGAAAATTTAATTTATTAAATTGACATGACTTGCAGTGTTTAGTACATTAACAAGTACATATCATAAGACTTACAGTTTAACTTTATCTTAAGTAATCCCAAAAGTGTCTTTTGATATGTATTTTTTAATTTTAATGTATAACTTAGTATTTATTCCTAAATTTCCCACAATGGACTAGATTAATTAGGTTTGTTGTTTTTTGTTTTTTGTTTTTTTTTTACATTTTTGTTGTACCTCACACAATTTAATGGTTAAATAAATGCCTACTGAAAGTGAATTAATTAAGCTCATGAAGTAAGAAAGCCTCAGTGTTGCACTTCTCTCATGTTCCTCAATCTAGGTTACTATTGCACATAACAAAAGTCTTTTTAACCTTCTCCAGGGAATCACATGCAGTAGAAAAGCATTCTTGACAAGAATTATTATTTTTTTTAAATTTAACCACCAACTATTACAGTCCATTTTGAAGTGTAGTTTTCAAAAATTGTATTTTATAAAAGATAGGAGGTTACCTTTCAAAAATTTCACTTTACAAAACACAGTCTATTTCACATAAATTACTGTAAAAATCTATGGAAACATCAAGTGTACTAATTATCTATTTGCTAAAACGACTTGGCAATGATTAGATTTTCTAATATCTCTACACATCACAGTTTTGATCTCTGGCTTTGGTTCTTAGAAAGTTTTTGTTTAAATGTAGAACAATATTTCTATTGGTTCTCTTCCTAAAAACTCAAAAACAACCTTAACAAAGCAAGCCAACCTCATATCCATGCATTCTCTAAATTGTTACTTCCCTTTATGTCAATTTGATACCCTCAGATTAAAAGTTATTAGGTAGCTAGATTTTGTATCAGAAGTTACTCAACCATTCAGAATACAATTTGTTTATTATCTGAAACAGGAGCATTGATTACAAAATTATATCACAGGTATGGGAGCCAAATTGTAATATTCTACAATCAAAGAGTAATTAGAGTAGACAGTAATGTATTTTACTAGCATAGAGGATTTACTGACAAAGTAGTAACTTTCAAATTTTAATTCATGTTTGTACTTTTCCCCATTTTTATGAACATGCTGCATGCAATTCATTCATTACCTTTACTAATTTCTAAATATCTCAGTTTTCTTAACTTAAAAATACAGTCAAAATATGTTACCTTATTTACAACAGCTAGTACATTCCAGGTGATAGTCTAAGCACTTTACAAATGTTAACTTATTTAATCCTCACAACCCTAGGAGGTGGGTACCATTCATTAGCCTCACTCAGTTTATAGACGTAAAATCTCTGATGCACAGGGAAGTTAAGCATTTTGCCCATGGTTGCACAGCTAGTAAGTAGGGGAGCCAAGGCCTGGGCCCAGGCCATGTGGCTCTTGAGTCTGTGTTCTTGTCCACTGCAGTATGCTTCTTCCTCGTGGCACTCTCTGTGCCAGGCCATAATTTATGAATGACCAAAGTTATCTACCTCTTGAGTGACCAAGAGTTATGTTTTAGACTTAAGACTTGCACTTTTGGAAAGAAACTTGGGCCGGTTAAATATTAAAGTATCTGAGTTTCAGAGAAGATAGATACATTGTTCTAGGTGACTGGCTTTTTTTTTTTTTTTTTTCTGTAAAAGTCCACATAGTAAATATTTTTTTTACTTTGGGGACACACAGTCTCTGTTACAACTACTCAAGTCTGCCCTTGTAGCACAAAAACTGTAGCACAAAAATTGTTAACAAACAAATGGGCAAGGCTGTGTTCCAAAAAAATTTCATTTATGGATGCTAAAATTTCATATAATTTCTACATGTCATGAAATATTATTCTTATTTTTATTTTTTTTTCCAACCATTCAAAATTTTAAAAAACATTCCTAGTTTTCAGGCTGTACAAAAATAGGCAGCGAGCTGCATTTTTTCTGTGAGACATAGTTTGCCAACCCCTGTTCTAGGCACTTGGGATGATGCATCAGTGAACAAACAGACAAAAAATCCACACTAATTCTAGTGGGAAAGAATCCCCATTCGTTTTCTTCCTTCTGTTTGGAAAGAATTCAAGTCTAAAGAATTCTACCATACTGTTAGAATGTCAACTTCCTAGAATAAGACTTAGGAATTTAAATAGTTTTCCCAGAAGCTAAATAGTGATTAATTAAAACAATGAATTTACTGTTCACTTTTCCAAGCACACTGGATATAGAACCTCCTTAACTTGGATGGTCATTATTCAGAAGAGACTTAACTACTGTTTATATGGTATTTTATTGACTTCCAGGAGGAAATAAGAATAGGCAGGGGCATTGAACTGATATGTACAATGTCTGAGACTGATATGTCTGAGACTGATACGTACCTATCTGCAAATTAATCTTGGCATTAAAGGAATGTTTGTTTATTTTCCTAAGTGCCATCCTATATTTCCAGCTTCTTTGATCAAAG
The DNA here is from genome assembly GCA_026826555.1 of Tolypeutes matacus. Taxonomy (NCBI): domain Eukaryota; kingdom Metazoa; phylum Chordata; class Mammalia; order Cingulata; family Chlamyphoridae; genus Tolypeutes; species Tolypeutes matacus. The sequence continues at coordinate 9,504,458 of JAKSZT010054515.1, read as the reverse complement.
GTCATGAGTTGCCAGGACTCCTATCTTCTGAATAATTCCACTGGATTGAGTATAACTATTGTACCTCTTGCCTTGTCCAAAGCAAGTAACTTCTGGATTAGTCCTGATTCCACTGTAACGATGGCTCATGTGTCTATCTCCCTCACTAGACAGGGACTTTGACTATTTGTAACCAAAAATGTTAGTCCGTTATGAATTGGTATTGGTCTTAAATATGATTGAGATGGACACTTAGCATATGGCTCACTTTACTGTTATTGACAAAGCCAATCTGAAATGAAAATTGAGGTAATTTTAAAGATGATCCCTCTCTCTCACTCACACACACAAACACAACTATTCTTTGCCAACAATAATAGTAGGTATCATTAATTGAGCACCTACCATGAGCTAGACATATTACTTACATTGATCCTAATCCTTACAACAGCCTTTCAACCTTTGTAGATAGTAGGAGACTGTATTTTAGAGAAGATAAGTAATTTGTTCAATTATACGAATAGTGTTGAGTTGGGGATACTCAAATCATCTGGAGAAAAACCTTGCATCTTATAGGCATGATTTCTGCAAAAAGCAAACTCTAATCGGTACCTTACATATCTTTGGATTACCACACTAGAGATGTGAGAAAAGTCCCTACTTTCTCTTTCTTCTTCAAGCCACCTTGTCAGTGAAGAAGAGTGGGGAGAACATAATAGAAAGCCAAAATTCTTTGCTACTGGTCTACTGTACTTAATTATTAGTTCTGAAATTAAGGAACTAAATGATGAGGTGGCTAAGATTTGTCATTTTGATATTGACTTACTAAAATTAGAATGAGCCAATATGCTTTAAATAAATCAATAAAATAAGTGTTTTTTAGTCAAACTATGAAGAATAGTTATAAAAATAAAACAAACACAGAAAAACCCTGAATTTGAATCCAAAGTAACTTTCCCTGAATTTCTGCATGATGGTGCACTCGGGTATCAGCTTTGTTTCTGGGAGGACAATAGAAAGCTATTAATGTCTGTGATAATTTCAGGTGATAAATATAACAGATAGAAGGCAGAATTATAAAAATGCCTGGCTATTTTAATAGCATAAGGTAAGATTACTCTAATTGGAAATTTATTCTGTTTATATTTTGTTCCAAGAAAATCATTTTAACAATTGTTATGCCATCAATGTTTATGTCTCCTGTCATTCATTTAGAATTTCAGAAAATATATTCATTTTCTATGTCCTTTCCATTAACTTCCAGGATAATTCATGATGCATGAATTACTAATGATGATTTTTTTTTTTAAATCCATTATATGTATATGGACAGGAGGATGAGTTTGCTACGGTAAGAATTATCAGTTCTAGCATAGATGATTCAGTGAATATGCCTATTTTGCTGTAAATATCAGAAAGCCTTGTCTAGTCACAACGTTAATGAAAATAGGGTTAGAGCTATTTCCAGCATTGGAAGTAAAGCAGAAAGGTACTAGGGAAAGCCTACAGTAGTGGGGAATTGACAAGAGTGAATATTTATCATGAGAGGATAAGAGAAAAAATATATCAAAAGAAAGTGAAAAAGAAGAAAAACAATCAAAGAAAACGCAAGGAGATGTGCGGAATCAAAGAAAATAAAAAGAGGTAAACTATGAGATCTGAAAATGAAGAACAAAAGAACTAGCAATAGAAGAAAATAGGCAGAAACATTCTAGGACTTGGAGAGGAGGTGGTCAAGATTTGTTGGACAAATAAGTACAAATCAAGAAGCACTTGAATCACTACATACCCAACCTTATACAGTTTACAGATTTATAGAGTTCGTGTATAAAGAAAAAAAAAAAATCAGTCCTCAAAAGAAAAAAAAATGTTTCCACAAGAAGAAAAGGTCAATAATGGCTTCTTCACCCCCTTTAATTCAATTAACTTAATTATTACATACTTGCCATTTGAGTTAATCTAGATATATATATATATATATATATTAATTCTAGGTTCTTGTGCTAGGTAAATGTCAGAGTTCAAAGAGAAAAGCCTGTTATTCCAATAGAAGGACATGAAAATATAACTTTATTATTTGCAAAATTGCCTTCACCGTCACTGTGATTTGAACTGGCAGCAGACCCGAGGAGCAAGGGGACCTTCACAACTTTGGGCAGCTTTACTGAATCCGTGCCCGTGATAGTGTCATGCCCACTGTTGGAACTTGGAGTGATGCATTGCAATTCACCAATAACAATAAGTTTTACTGTGAAACATCCCCAAATTTGTACTGAACATATATAATGTACCAAACACTGTGCTAGGTTCTGAGATCTAGAGTTGAAAAAGACAGACATATTCCTGACCTCATGTAGTTTATGCTATAACGAGAAAGAGTAAATAACTGCACAAATAAATTACACTGGTGATACATGGTATAGATTAGAAACGTACCAGGAGCTGAGAGACTATACTACAGCTGGGAGCTATATAACCTTGTCTAAGTGGTCAAAGAAGCCTTTCCCTATAGAAGAGATTTAAGATGGGTCATCTAGGGTGACGGTTTCTGGGAAGCAACATATGCAGTTAGGGGCGTTACAGGCTGAGAGAAGGGCATGTGCAAAAGCCCCGAGGCAGAAAATAGCTTGGCACCTTCCAGGAACTGAAAACAGGTGTGTGTGACTAGAGACGCAGCAGGAGGGGTGGTCCAAATCATCAAATCACAGAGGAAGTTGTAGGTACTGCTAAGGATTATCCACCACATGGCTGAATTCAGTATGGAAAATTGGCACATTTTTTAGTTGAGCTGAGAGAAGACAGCAACACTATGGTGGGAAAAATTCTGCCTTTGAAATCATAGTCCTACCTATATATCCTAGCTCCACTTTAGCTGAGTTCTGCATCAGTAAAATGGGTTAATAATTACAGTTCTATTTCCCAGGATTTTTGGAAAGATCAGCTGAGATGTTTTATATATATATATATTTACACACACACTATTTAAACTATAATATTAATTTTTAAAAATAAATTAAGCATAATTTACCTGAATACTCTTTTGCCTATTGAGAAAACTCTTGAACATATTTGTGATTTCACCGAAAGCACAGAAATAGCCAGACTTTTAAGAACCAAAGAGTGACGTTGAAGGTAGACCAAGGTGAAACCAAGGGCATCAGAAGAAAGCAGGAAACAAGATTTCTGATTGCTCTCAGCAATTTTTATTTACTTCTTCAAAGAGCAAATGATGGCCTTTTTAGCTATAGAAGTCTTTCATATCTTACTTTCGTAGAGAAGAGCCCCTCTTCTTTTCAAGCTCGTAAAACTCCAGCTCAGAGGCTGCCATCAAGCCTCTCTCACATACCTCTGGTTTTGCAGCTCCCAGTGCGCCTGCGAGAGGGTTGGTAAATTGCACCTGCGCGGGGACTCGGCACTGCCTCGGAGCTCCGCTGGGCCACCGTATGGAGACTGGCTCACTGGAGGCTGCAGAGAAGTGAACTGAACAATTACAGTCGGTTTCACTTCCCTGCCTTATGTGCCTTCGGGTGCCCCTGAAGACGGGCGAGACCAGTGAAATGGAGAAAAGGAGGAAGAAGAGAAAGCATAAATATAAGAGAAGAAAGAATCCTTGAAAATGTAAAAGCATTGTTGAAAAATGCGGATAGATGGATGTGCATACAAAATGCATACTTTTGGGTGCTAGCCTTACATTTTCTGTACAGGAACTCAGATTTTATTTTATCAGATAAAGCTCTATTTTCTATGGTGGGGGCAGTAGGGGTGGAAGTGGGATGGTCAAAGATTCACATTCTGTTGCTGCCTGAGAAACATTGGGTCAATTTTTCACCCTCCCAGGATTTTTGTAAATCCTGCGTAGAACAATGCAGCAAACCACTGTTGGGCCTGCTTTTTAGCATCCCTTGAAACCAACCATACCAGAGCATCCTGTGCAAAAGGAAAAGATTAGAAGACGGAATGTAAAATTTGTGAGTCAGAGAGGGGAACTTTAAAGGAAAAACTTTAGTGACTTAAAATGTACATTAGGGGAAACGGATGTGGCTCAAGAAGTTGGGCGTCCGTCTACCATATGGAGAAACCGGGGTTCTATCCCCGGGACCTCCCGGTAAAAAAATAAATAAATAAATAAATAAATAAATAAATAAATAAATAAATAAATAAATAAATAAAATGTACATTAGGACCTCAGCCTGTCCCGTTTCATTTGCATTAACAAGAGTTGATTGATACTATTAGAATCCCAGTCATTGTTGATATATTATAATGGCAGAAGTAGGTGCCTGGTAGCACAGACCAATTTGGTGGATTGGTTACTATGGCAACACTACCACCACCTTCAATGGCAATTCTTATAATCAACCTTTTTTAAGGTTTTTCACAAGCACCCCCTCTATAGGTAGAGACTACAGAGTAAAATTAGGCATTGAACAGGTAAAAGACATGTATATCTATCTCTAACATCTATAATGTTTGATGTAATAGGAGATATAAATAAAAATGTTAAGGTTATACTGCAAACATCATAAACATCTCTATTACATAGTAACTAACACCTCGAAGTCAGACAGATATGGGTTCAAATTTCACCTCTACCATTTACAAGCTGCCTATCCTTGGGTTAATATACTTAACCTATTTTCACATTTCTTATCTGTAAAATGTACTTAATAATACACACCCCTAAAAAAATCCTAAATGTTGAAATAAAGTATGTACAACACAGTGCTGTGGCTGGTTGTGAATACTTAATAATCAATAGCTTTTATTTTTATAGGAATAGTTCTATTTATTTCCAATTTACCTTTCTGTTTACTTGTAGGCCTCCTAATTCCAAAAAATGTCCATTCTAAAGTTGGATTCCCACAACCTTAGTCCTAACTGGTGTTCTTAGGGTTTTAAGCGTCCCATTTATCCACCTTTGGGTCAACTACAGAGCCGGAGCCAGTCCTAGATCTATTCCATCTTCTTGATTTAACCCATGCCAGGGATCAGAAAAGTTGGAAGTACTATGGCAGATTCATATTTAACAGTTTTGTTGAGATGTAATCCACATACCCTACATTTAAAGCACACAGTTCAATGGTTTTTAGTATGTTTCACAGAGTTGTGCAGTCATCATCACAATCAGTTTTCGAACATTTTCATCACTCTCCCAATTTTAAAAAAAAGCCTTATCTATTAGCAGTCATTTTCCCTAGTCACCCCAGCTCTAGACAACCCTAAGCTACTTTCTTTCTCTATAAATCTGCATATTCTTGCCATTTCATATAAATGGAATCATACAATATTTGGTCATTTGTGACTAGCTTCTTTGACTTAGCACAAATGATTTCAAGCTTAATCCATTATTATAGCACGTATCAGTACTTCATTCTTTTTTACAATGGAATAATATGCCAGTGTATGGATATACCACATTTTGTTTATCCACCCATCAGTTGGTGAACATTTGGGTTGTTTGCACATTTTGCTATTATGAATAATCCTACTTTAAACATTCATTTACAAGTTTTATGTGGGCATAGTTTCATTTCTCATAGATATATACTTAGGAATGGAATTGCTGGGTATGTAATAACTCCATATCTAACAATTTGAGCATCTGTCAAAATGTTTTCTAAAGCAGCTGCACTATTTTACATTCCTACCAGCAATATATGAAGGTTTCAATTTCTCCACATCCTTGTCAACATTTATATTATCTGTCCTAGTGGGTGTTAAGTGCTCTCATTGTGATTGGCATTTCCCTAAGAGCTAATGATGTTGAACATCTTTTCATGTGATTATTGACCATTTGTATATTTTCTTGCCAGAGATGTTTATTCAAGTTCTTTGCCCATTTTACAGTTGGGTGGTCTTTTTATTTTTGAATTGTAAGAGTCCTTAAGCATTTTTAGTGGGACTTCTAGATCACAGTTGGGGCCATCTTCTACAGGAATCAGGTGTACCAAATGTGTGTCATAACTTTATAGGATTTCAACGGCAAGAAAGCAGTACCCTCTCTAAATTAGTTATCTTTCGCATGTGTGTATCTTTAGAATGCATCTTCTTCCATGCATCAGCACAAGTCTTGGTCACATAGAGAAGATGTCTAATTCGAGGCAGTCACTTCAGTACACCTCAAATCCTGACAAACTTTACTTGCCACTTAGACATCCCTGTATTCAAACTTTGAAAAGAGAGAAAGCAGGGAAAGCAAAAGAGAAATATTTAAACACCATCATTAATGTAATAAAATAAATTCAAGGCTTAGGATTTCTCCAGAGTTAGGAAATAGCAAACTAAACCAGCAGTCAGTAATCTAGGTAAAAATCCGTTCGGAGGAGGGGGCATGCCCTGACCAGGAAAGAGCCCCTCTAGTCTTCCATCAGCCTACTCAGAAGAGAACAAGTTCCAGAAAACAATATTTATTTTGACCTAGAAAGAATTATCTTACCTCAAAAGGTTTTTCTGGAGAATGCTTCACATATTTTTATGCACAGAAACTTTATCAGAGCATGAGAAAACATTAAAAATTTCTGAAAGCAAAAAGAAATTTGCATCTGTAACTTTATAGGTTCTAATGAAAATCTGCCACAAAGGCTTCTGCGAATCACTTCTCCACATAAGCTATATCTGTTCTTCTCCCTCCTACTTGCCCCCTCTTCCATGCCAGCTTTGTTATCCATTAACATTTACAGGATATGTACACTCCGCTGAGCATCAGAGCAGTAGATAAGGAAGGAGGCTTCCTCCCCATATTCCAAATTCTGTCCACAGAGTGTAGTTCATAAGTTGCTATGAAGTGTAGCTGGTGTGTGGTAAAATTAGGAAGATCTTTTCTCAAGGCAGTCATGCAAGTTTGACCATGGAGGGCTCCTTCTCAAGTGTCAAATTCCTAAAACTGAGTGTCAGACTGATGGTCTATTTCAGCCCTAAGTTTCTGTTGGCTGGAGTGTTCTGTTGAGGAGGGCCACGAATAGGACATAAGGAATAAGAAATTAGGTTCAGGGAAACTAGCTGAAATGTTACTTTTCAACTCAATCTAAACAGGCAAAGTTATAGAGGTAGTTGAGTAATTATCCAAGTCAGAAATGTGTTAATAGCTCTTCCAGTATGCAAAATTAGAAAAGAAAAAAACAACATGGATCTCCTTTCCTAGGGCCCAGAAAATCTTACCTAAACAACCAATCATACAACTTTTTAAAAATCCTCAGCCCTATCCCAGAGTTCTGAGTTTAGTTGGTCTGGAATGTGGACCAGGAACCTTCATATTTAGCAATCATCTCAGGCCATTGTTCTGCTGGTGGTTTTTCAGATCACATTTTGAAAATCACTGGACTAAGCAAATAACTGTGTCTCCTTTCAAATCCTCTATCTACCTGTAGAAGATAGGGAAAATATTGACAATAATTTACTGAAAGATAAGAAGCATGGGAAAATTATTTCAAAATTGAAAGAAATCTGATTAATTGGCATGAAAGAGGGGGAAAGTTATCAGAATTACTAGACTCTAAGGGATTTCTTTCAGTGAAACTTTGCTACCTACTGCACTAGAGAATTTGCAGATTAATTCAAACCACACAGTTACAGTGTCCACAATTCAGCTTCAGAGAATCTTATAAACTTCCCCAGAAAAAAATTGTTTCTGCAAGTCAGAGATCTGCGGTTTAAAAGGATACTGCCATGGCTTGGCTGACTGGGTGGGTCTCAGAGGCTCAGACTGCTCGTTTCAGAGGGGAACATAGGGGAGTCCTCGAGACAGGGTTTCCTTTAGCGCCATTGCCCCTCCAGGGTTGGTGAAGCAGCAGAGAACAGAAAGAAGTGGCTCCCTACTGCGAAGGAGACGAAAAGAGGAGGAGAAGAAGAGATTCCTATTTCACCCACAGCAGCAGGGGGTTCCTAAGCTGGATCCCAGAAGCCACACCTCATTGTCTCCATAGCACACTCGCCCCCCAGTGCCTGCCTCGCTCCCTCACTGCATATCTGCTGAAAAATAAGGCTAACTGTCTTCATTTATCTTAATCCCAAGATGATATAGAATTATTCTTCCTTGAAAGCTAAATTCACACAGTTTTAGAAAGTATGGCTTGAAACCCATTTTTCTGAAGATAGACACCTATTTGTTGCCATGAATATTCCAGGGGAAGCATGTTGGAATATATTCGGTTACTAACTAACTTTTCTCCCTGTCTCCCTGCGTGGCCACTCCTGCAGTGACTCTCCAACTGGAAAGAGCCTGCTTGGCAGGAGGCTGGTTCCACTTCTTCAGAACGAGCATCGTAGTTTCCCCACGAAAAATGTCTCCCCGGAGTTAGAGTAATGGATGAAATCCGGCTCTAGATCCTGAGGCGGGAACGGCCATTGTCCCCCTAAGCATCAACTTAAATGGCTGAACTGCATTCTTTGGAATGTCATTTTGTTAAAATAGTCATTTGTTATTGTTAAGTCTTTGACTCTCAGAGGCAAATCACTTTAGTGAGGTATATTACATCCTTCTGAATTTGAATGCTTGACCTTATTCTGTGATCTTGCATTTTTATGCACCTTTTCTTCTACATCAAGTACCAAAGTTTCTCCAATTCAGGAAGTTAGTCTCAACTCTTTGAAAAGCCAGACAGATGGGAAGGAAGGAGGCAGGGAGTGGGAGAGAGAACAAGAGAGAAAAGTCTCAGTAAGTGAGATTGGTTCTCAGGAGGCAGCATAATTATTAAGCCAGCATAAATAATTGGGCTTTAGGAGGAGTTTGCATGCAGGGATTGCTTATGAGCCCATCACTAGCATGAGGGTGATGCTTTTTCTCTTTTTATTGCTAGGCTATGCAGAGCTTGAATCACTCCTTTGTGACAGGCTGCATAGAACCACTTCCCTCTTGAATAAGGAGAGGAACTTTCCCCTACCACACAAATACCCGGTTGCTTCCTAAATCTCTAGGGTAGCGAGCATCTGTGCCAGTGAGCAGAGAGATCCTGTGCCCACTTGCAGGAGGATTAGTCTAGGAGGTAATCCTTTTGTCATGCCACTTCCTCACAGGGGTGTGGAAGGGTGAATGAGATACTATTTCCATTGCAATTTATGCTCTTCAGAAGAAAGGCAGTAAGTACTAGGTGTTCGAATTAGGGATTATAGAGGTAACTAAGCAAAGAGGATATTTAACTGTGTCTAGTTGCTAAGGAAGCTTTAATCTGGGAGTGGGAAAGGAGAAGGGCAATGCAGTGAGTATAAAGTTGGCTGGAGGCAATGGTCCCTCATGAAGCAAAGGACCAAGAATGGAGTATGAAGCGCTATGTACAAATAGGAAGATAGACCCATCCCAGCCCTTAAGCTTGGTGGGGCCTACATTTCATGGATTCAGATGAAGACTTTAAAGTTTTTTTTTCCCCATATCTGTCTCTGCCATCATTAGCTGGTCTACAGGTTTGGTGTTTAGAGGAACGTATCAAACTACCCTATCTGCATGCTGGGGAGCATGGTTCCATTCTGGAATTAGGACAAGTCAGGGAAGACTCGTAGAGGACTCCTGTGGGCTCCAGAGGCTGGGGTGTGGAGTGAAGGGATGGGAAGATAGTTAGCTACAATTGAAATGTGTAACGCTATGGCCAATAAAGACTTTGATCTTCTCATGGTCACAAATATAGAAAGTAGCAGAGTTGGGATGTAATTCAGGTTTCCAGATCATCAAAACTTATTCCATTATTCCACTGGGTCCCAAAATATGGTTTACCTATCACTCATGGATGAGACAATTTCAGATGGTACACAAGAAACCATTTTTAAATACATTTTAATTAGGTTAGGCATTATTACATTTTAATGTATATTAGAAAAAAACACAATGAACATATCAAGCTCATGATTTCATAAATATAATTGCTTAGAACAATGATTCTCCATACTGATTGCACATTGGAATCACACAGAAGATTAGAAACAACACCACCACCAGTGCTGGGTTCCGCCCTAGAGCAATTAAATCAGAATCTCCAGGAGGATCCTCCACTCTAGATATTTTATAAAAGCTTCTGCAGGTGATTCTCAAGTGGAGCCAATATTGAGATCTATTAGCATAGCCTGGGATTAAAGTTTTTTGTTTTTTTTTTTTTAAGTGAGCAGTTTGGAAGAAAATACCAAGTGAATAATATTATAAGTAATATGCAGATATGGCAGAAATCATGAAGGTCTTATTCTGTGCTAATAAACTAAAGTTTCATTTACATTGCATTTTATAATGGGCTTCCATTCTCTGAGACAACACTGCTTCTAAAGAACAAAAGGGAAAACAAAGATATAATAAAATTAATGAATACAGTGTTGTGACTTATAAGCAAGACTAATTATTTACACATGCTTAAGTGAGATCAAAGACAGAAGGGACTTGCATACCAGAGGTAACAGGTTAGATTTGGGGACTGCTCAATAAGACTCTCCCTAAAATATCATCCTCTGATTCTTCCAAATATTGATCTAGAAATGTGTCCTCTTTCCCTTCTGCCTTTTGACACCCCCTCTTCTCCTACCTGATTGGATCTTAAAAGTCCACTGGACCTTAAAACAAGTGAGTATAAAAAAAGATGAGGGAGCCGATATAGCTCGAGTGGTTGAGTGTCTGTTTCCCATATACGATGTCTTGGGTTCAATCCCCAGTATCTTCTAAAAACAAAGCAAACAACAAACAAACAAACAAAAAACCAACTCAGGAGAGTAAATGTAGCTCAGTGGTTGAGCACCGGCTTCCCACATATGAGATCCTGGGTTCAATCCCTGGCCTGGATACCTAAAAATATAGATGATAAAAAAATCTATAATGACATATTCCTGGATGATGGAATTACAGGTGACTTTTTTTTTTTCCAATCATTTATTTGCCAGGTCTTCATTCATACAAGCATTTATTGAGCTCTTACTATGTATTAAGCCTTTTTTGCTTTTAAGTATAGTCAGAATTGTTCCCAGTGAACATATATTGTCTTTATAATGTGATAAAACAAATCTTCAAGAGTTATTTCCATTTTAGGAAAACTAAATAATTTATATGACTAACCATTCTATAGTCACCACACAGCCAGAAACATAGTAGAAGGCGGGGAAGTGGCTCCAATGTCAAAAGGGAAGCTTTTTCAGCCACACCTGAGAGTCACAGAAGAGTTGTGTAAGAAGGCCCTAGAGAGGATTCCTCTGTGAAAAGAAGGAAATAAAACCCATCCTGAGGCACTGGAAAAGGTGCCCAAACCCCCTTTCCCTCTATTCTTTCATCTGTTAGATGGGGATAATGATACTTTGTGTTTACCTACCTCAGAGAGGCATTATCAGGTCTATTTAAAGGCTCTTCCAATGAAAGCTGCTGTGTAATTACCAAGAACTGCTATGATAAAGAAACCTAAATACAACAGCAAATCAGCTGGAACGAATTCTCAAGGGGGAGTTTATCTGTCTGGAAAATTTTAAGAAGATAGCAGCTCTCCTTTAGGGATCTTTGGGTACCATTCTGGCTGGAAGTTTGAGGAAGATTAGCCGACTTTCAAAGCCTCCTCCTGGTCAAGGACTCAGGATCTGCCTCTGCTTGCTTTTTCCTCATGGTCTAAGCAGTTTCCATGTAAATTCCTCTTTCAAGTTTATTCAGATCTTAACTCACAAACTTTTATCCTTGAAAGGAATTTCAAGCAAGGTATTTAACCACAGGAGAGACAGAGGGAGAGAAAGAGGAGGTTATAATAGGATGAAAATGTGCATTTTATAGCTGATAGTAGTGGGAGATTCTGTGAAGGTTTTCAAGAAGACGATAGAAATAATTGATCATTAGTTCCAGGCTTTGCTAAAATTCATCTGACAAACTATGTAATGTAGATTACATGGGGGCAAGGGCACAGAAAGCAGGGACACCAGTATTACAGCGACCTAAAAGTGCCAATCCAGCTGAATCAGGCAGATGGCAGTTGGGATGAAGAGGTAGATTTGAGAAATGTTATGGCTGTTGAATCAATGGGACTTGAAAAAAACATCGACTATAGCAAGAAAATGGGAAGAGGCAAGGATTATCATAAAATATGGTGAGTTGGATGTTATAAGGCTTGGTGACTTCCTTAACAGAGAGAGGTAGTAGCCAAGAAAATGAATAGGTTGAATTTATAAATGAGATTATGGATCAATACCATTATAGGAAACCCAGTGATTTTATATTTTTGTTAAACTTTTTGATGCACTAAGTAAAAGGCTTCTAAGCAGTAAAAGAAAGCACCAAAATTCCAAAGATTGATTTTCAAACTAATGCTTTATAAGGTTAATAATTATGCAAAATAATTAAGCTACTGTTTGTCAATTGATTACCATGGGAACTACATAAATATTTTTACATGTACCCCAGATGTCAACTAAGGGGTTCCCAGATTTAGTAAAGATATGGTAAAATTGCTACAAATCCTTACAATCCCATGGCCTAGAGAAATCTAAAGCCCATCCTCATTTCTTTGACTCCTCGGGGACATTTGTCTTCCTGTTTTTTCTCCACCTCCCAGGTTACTATCATACATCGCAGCTCTTCCACCACACGTGAAACTCTCTTTTATAAATACAAAGCCATCATGGGTCTAGTAAAGTCCACTGCCATTGATCGGTCATGGGGAAGAGTCATGACTTCTTTCAGTCTTGCCCAGCCTCTCCCTACTGGATTATGTTGGGAGAATCAATTTTTTCTCTCTTCACTATGCAGCGACATTTCTCTTTCAAGGTGTGATCAGCACAAAGGGCCTTTCATTCACTGGACAGATTTCCATTCTTGGTCAGAAGGAAAAGCCACATAGTTTCCCATTACACCTGGATGACTTCATTTAACCCTCACAACATTCTTGTAAGAAGATACTATTATTCCTGCTTTAACAAGGAGGAAACTGAGGCTTAGAGAGGTTGAATACCATCCCAAGGTTAAAAAAGTATTTCAAGGGACAGAAAGAGGACTTAAATCCAGGTCTGGCTGACTCTTAACTTAAAATTACTTTGGCCTTTGAAGGATGGAGTAGTGATTTTCTACCCTGGTTTACTTTGCCACTTTAAAGCTGTTTAGTTTCTCCATTAAAAATAACTTTTAAAAAAGACCATATCCTTCAAAAGACCAAATGTGGGACACTGTGGAATAAAAATCTCAGTGATTTAGTTTCATTTCAGAGAGAACTAGTTAAGATAAATAAAACATTTAAACAATAGAAATACAAGTCTGTTATTCTTAAGTAATGAAACTTGAATGGAACTTATTTAGACAATGGAAATACAGAACTATTATTTTTTACATAATGAAACATGATTGGAGACATAGACCACTTGCTTGTCAAACCTGCAGATTACACAGAGGAATAGTTAGTACTAATAATAATGAAGATGATGATAACATTTATTTAGCATTGTTTTAAGTGCCTTACACATATTGTTCCTTTTAATCTAAAAAACAACAAAAAATTATGTCATAGGTCTATTGTTATCAGACCTTTACAAATAAGGTTAAAGAGGGCAAAGAGGCTAGCCCAAGGTCACTTACCTGGGAAGAGCTAAAACCAGGTTGCCTTACCTTCAATGTCTGTGAAGCCTATAACAAGCAGCCTGTTCTGCCTGAAGAATCGTGATGGGTTCAATAGAAGTCCCCATTAGGATGGAAGCAAGTATCAGAGCAACAGGGATTCCCATCTCTTGTTCCCACCAATATCTCCAGTGCTTTGAACAGTGGCTGCCTGGCACATAGTAGTAATTCAATCAATAACTGCTAAATAATAAATGAATTGAAACAAAGTGTCTGAATCAGTAATGGAAATAAAAACATAAACAATAATCATGCATTGATGTATAAAATATTTCGTTAAGAAGAAACAGAATAGGAAACATCTGGCTTGGAATTGCTTATTTCAGCACAAAACAATTGTGGGAGGGGGAGGGCGTGGGGCATATGGGAATCCCTATAATTTTTGTGTAACATTAATGTAAACTAAGTATCTCTTAAAAAATAAAATTTAAAAAAAAAGAACAAAACAAAACAAAATGATGTTCATAGTCAACGAGAAGCTGAATAGGAACCCAACACTGCAGTGACTGCTAAAAGACCATGGTAATTTTAGAAAGCCTTAAAAGAAAAATATTATAGGTCGTATCACATTTGTTAGAGTGTGTACCATTCTGACCTTCACATTTTAAAAGGGACAATGACAATCTAGAGTATACTCAAAGGAGGTAACCGGGATGGTTGAGAACGTGGAACTCTTTTCAGAAAGAAATGGGAATTTTCAACACAGAGAGGATGTATATCAGCTCTCTTCCTATATTTGAAGTGTGGTCATGCCACTTGTTCTTTTTCTCTAGAAAAGTTTTCAGCTCAACGTAAGGAAAAATATATATATCTAATAACTTAGAACTGTCCAATGACTTTGAATAACACAGTCGATTTGAAAAAATAAGATCGATTTTATTATAAATCCCCAACTTAAAAAAAAAATTACTTATGAAAAAAACTATAAACAGAACTTCTACATTATATAAAAAACTGGACCAAATCAGTGGCTTCAAATCTGGCTGTGTGTTAGAATCTACTGAGAAGCTGTAAAACACTGATTTATTTTTAAGGCTTCATCCCATTGAATCAAAATCGCTTGGAGCTGGAACTCAAGAATCTAAAATTTTTAATCCCTCTAGATGATCCTGGTAACTTGTCAGGTTTGGGAATCATTGAACTAGATTTCCTCAAAGTTCTCTTCTAATTCTATGATTTAATGATTCTTAGAACTTTACAGAATCCCTTTTTAAATAAATAAATGAGAATTACCTATAATCTGTAAAATGAATTTTGCCTAAATGTACATGGGTAACTCTAAAGTACCAGAAAACCAGCTGACTTCTTAAATAGTTTAAAACTCTTCTTGCAGTTTAGCTAATGGCAACTTTGTTCATGTATCATGAAAAGGAAAACTTTACCTGGCCTGTTTCCCAATTATTAAAGTTCCAAATCACTGAAATATAAATAAATGAGACTTTGCCGTACTTAGAATATCGGTCTGATGAAAAATCTGTTTACACCGGGAGGTTTTAGGTCATCCTTCAATCATTCATCCCGGGAACTGAAGCAGGTATCCACACAAGCACACACATGCACACACGCACACGCACATGAATGTGACACATGGTAAATGTTGGGTAATTACTGAGACAGAACGAAGGAGACCTTTGAATTCCATCACCTTTTTAAGCTTGCATTTCTCTATGTAAGAATCTAGGAACTCAGATCAAAGGCATCCAAATAATATCTTAAAACCATGACATACTGAGCTCTTTGTTTAAATTTCCCTAATTGCTTATCTTTTAACTACATTGCTTTGATCTAGGTGGTGCTAAGATGAGGAGTGAAAAGGAATATTTAAAAAATAATAATAGATATGTAGAGAATATATTAATTTTGGCTAAATTGGTTCCCTCTGTACAGGACTTCTAAAAAATATATCCTAAGTTGCCATATGAAGTAGCTCTATTTATTGCAATAGGCTAAATTTGTAGATTTTTGCTTTTCCCAAAATTAAACCTGTGAAGCTCTGTTGGGATTATTTTGAAAAGAATAATTGCTACCCATGTCAGCACTGTAGTTCAGATTTTCCTAATTTTACTTTTCTAGTTCACAAGGTTTGGGTTTTTTTTTTCATGGTGTTTTCAAATTGAAGTTCGCCCACATCAAATAAATAGCATAATAATCAGGAATTCGATACCCAATACACATTCATTATTATCTGTCATTATTGCTATTATTATTATCATAATTGCACATTGTAAAAAGAATGGAAGCTTTTCCACAGGAATTATTCATATGTATTACTTTCTAGGAGTAATTGAATAGTTGGCATGGCATTTATATCAAAATAAAATATGTGGTCGTTTTCCACATTTGTATTATTCTTAAGATATAAGAAATGTAGAGTAATCTCTATGAGGATTCGGCCCTTTTGTGTGGATCCAGAAAAGTTCATAGTTTTATGTAATGTCCTAATATCTGTTTTCTTATAACAGGGCTCAAAAGATAGCCAGTATAAGTAAAGTGATAATTTTCTAAGAAAAAAATAGTTATATGATAGCAGTTGGGTAGTGAAGTCCTCTTAATTAGCTTGTATTTGTACACATGAACTCAACAAGAATTTCAATGAAAAATACTGCTTTTCTTTTTTAACTGTTTAACCAAGTATGGTGTGTTGAAATAAAGTCCATGTTGCATTGTCACTATCTGAAGACTGGTTTGATGATCATTTACTTTTGAGTCCACAGAGCACTTTTCACTTTACTATTTCATATGATCCTCATGACAATCCTTTGAAGAGGCAGGTCAGATATCATTAGCCTATTTAAAGATGAGAAAACAAAGGCTCCAAGAGGCCAAGTAACTTAGACAAAGTCACTCATCTTAATACCAAAATCAGCACCAGAATCCACGTCAAATAGATCTTAATCAGAGTTGTGGTAGAGAAAAAAAAATTAATGTTTTATTTTAAAAAGAACATGAGCTCTGATATAGTTCAGAGGCCTAGGCCTGAACACCAGTTCTGCTATTTTGTGTGACAATGGGAACTTTCTCACCTCTCTGTGAAATGGACTTATTCCACCTCTCAGGACTGTTCTGCCAAAGTCCATGGAGACAAAGGTGAGCAAACCACCTGAATGTGTTTTGATATTTTATGTGTTCTTTCTTCTGTACCATACTACTTCTCACATACTTTATCCTGTTCTTTGTTTCTATGCGATTCCCCTTCACAAAAATAGAGTTTTAGATTTTATTTAAAACTAAATAACATCAGGATTAGGTTGGAAAAATAACACCAGCTTTAGAGAGAAAATACTCCAAGTAAAATGCCATAATAAACTGAATGAATGATGATATAAATATACAATGCAAAAGATTTGGAAAGGGTCTTCACTCATAACGATGACCATACCCAAGGAAACACAGTGAAAACACAGAGCCAACAAGTGTAGGTGGAATTTCCTCTTTTTCCATGTTGTGTATAATTCTGTAGTCGTTGCTTACTTCATCAGGTTCCCTGAGGAGACCTGAATGGGGTAGGGATTCAACATAGTTATGATGAATCTTAGTCTCTCACTGCTGCTGTGCTGGCCCTTTGAATCATGTTGTTGTTGGCAGGGCCTGGAAGTTGTTACCATTTGCCAGCTGTTCCGTGGTTTATGTGTTGGTGGTCTCAGTCCAATTCTTAGAGGACAGATGGCAATGACTGACTCTTTGGGGCAGAGAGGACAAAGACTCTAGATCCTCTGCTCACCGACATCTAGGTCAGTGTTGAAAATCACCAGTGGGATTAGTCAAGAGAAGCCAGCCTTGACAGTTAAGGCAACAACCTTATAAACATATCTGAGCCAGGCATTTATCACCCTTTACCATTTATTAAATAGGACCTTATTTATATATTAAAACAGGCATTTAATTATGCTGTTTTTGTCATGACCACCACTCCAGCGAGTCCTTTTTCCTGTGTCTAACCAGTTGATATGGTCCACCTGCCCTCACCTGCAGCCTGCTAGCATGGACACAGGTGTTGGCAGCAGACCTACAGCATTGTGACTCCCACTTGGACAGGTTGGTCTACATATGGTATCTTACGGCAACCTTAAAAGATTATCTTGACCTCTCTTGCACACACAGAGTGGCTGACTATTTTGGACTGAAAATGTTCTTATCAAGCATTTAAGAGATTATGTGGCATATGAATTATGGATGCATTCTTTCCAAATAAAAGAGAGGTATTTATCACACGAATGTTCATTAACTCCTCAACCAGACCACCGCAGTCACCGAAACCCTCAATGCTGGTAGAGAGCGCTGCACTGTTGTATTCTGGTTTTGTTTGCCATTTACTTGTCTGTAAGTCAAATGGGCATGGTCCCAAAAGCCCTTCACACTCAAAGTTGGAGAGTTTTTTTGTTTTTCTTTTCACTCAACTATGTCCACAGGCTGTCAAAATGAATATTGCAAGCTGATATTACATTAGACATTCTTCTAAAATTACAGCTCCCTCTATTGATGTGTCTCGAACATGGGAGTTTTTCCAGAAGGTGTTTTTCTCCTTAGGCATATACAATGCATTCAATGGCACCAGAGTTTCATTACAGGAATTCTCTTTCCCTTCCTTCACATGGAAATGTCATTAACTCTATTAAGTTAACTCTCTGAATGTCGGGTTCTTAACCAACAAACAGTGCTTCTCCACAAGGGCTTATTTCACCAAGCAACCTGGAATCAGAGCGGGCTGAATATATAACAATAGATTCAGAACCACACTATGGATTGTGATCATAGTTAAGAGTAACCTTTTTTTTTTTTTTTTTTTTTAATTTATTAACTTTATCTTCAATCTTGTTTGTTGCGTTTCTTCCACCACAGCCTTTCAGGTAAATGGAAAGTTCAATTACTTGTAAAGCGACTGTTAAATCAGCAGGCCCCTTGGGGGGGTCTGGGCCTCTCCTCCCCACTTCCACCCCAAGTGTGCTCAATCCATTACTGCTCCTGAGGATCTTGCATCCATCAGGTCGAGTGTGCCGGCCGGGGTGCATCGTAGAGCTTTTACTGCATATGAGACGTTGCAGGCCTGTTCTCAAGAACTGCCAGGCAGGCTGGGAATCACAGTCACGGTTAATAGCAGCGAATTGCCAGCTCTTGATGGGTGGGTAGTCACTCCTTTCAGTGGCTGCCCCCTGGGGGAGAAGGTAGAAAAACAGAGGGAGGGAATTAGAGTGACTTTGCACAGTCGAGCAGGTTCATGCCGCCGGATCAGTGGCAAGCATTGGCAGGGCTCCACTCTGGGGAGACTCACAACAACATCACAGTCTCATTTTTACCAATTGGTGCTGCTGTATCGCCAGTGGTGCACAGGGGGAGAGCAGGGGGGAGTGCAGGATGGGAGTGGGGAGACGGGAGGAAGGCAGAAGTCGAAGGGAAATTAAAACAAACAAAAATTCATGTTCAAACTGGTTAACCCACCCCAGTTAGCCCTGTGCTGCTAATTGCACCAAACTGGTGTTGGAAGTTCCCGGGGTGATTAAAGAGTTGGCTCACAAACTCTCTGCATAACCTTAATTTTTTCAAGGTTCTTTGAGTGGAGAATGGCTTATAATAATGATTTTGACTAATACGATTTTTGACATGCAACTTTAATACTTAACCTTAGTACAACTCCAGAGCATTTCATGTGTACTCAGCTGTAAAGAGTGATGATTTAAAGGGATAATATAAGAAAAAGGTCGTTCTAGAATGAACCTCTAACAAATTGCATAAAGAGAGCTTATTATTCCATGAGTATGGAGATATGCAGCTCTTCTGATCATTTTTCTGCTTGGTTCAAAAAATTGTTGCGACATGAATGAGAGAAGAAACAGGAAAAAAATGAAATAGAAATCTGCCAGCAAGGAACATTCTTTTGATGGTTATGATTTTGTTGCCACTAAAAAGACTCTACAATAATGTGGTTATTCATTTCCTCTTTTGTTTTGGGTGAAGAATTCGCTCTAACAAGAAAATGCTGTTGTTGGTTGGAGGCTTGCCTCCTGGACCGGACCGGCTCCCCAGCAACTTGGTTCAGTATTACGATGATGAAAAGAAGACATGGAAAATACTCACGAGTGAGTGGCCTTATTTACTTATTTATCCACCTATTTATTTCAGGTTAGAGCTGTCTTGATGAATCCAAAAACATGGTTAATCAAATTAGACGTTTTATTGATTTGTTATCCTTTGGAGGTTTGTTTATGTATCATTGGGGATTTAGAGTAAAAGAGTAAATTAACATTGGCAGGGGTGGCCAATTTGGTAGTTGAATAGGCCTGAATTAAAACTGGCCTAAAATCACTGTACTGGTTTATGTTTCTTGTGTGTGCTGGAGCACAGCGGACAGAGATCTTCCAAAAGATATTCTTCAGGTTTTGTTTGTTGTTGTTGTTGACTGAAAAGTGAAAGATTGTTTAGTAGCACTAGTAAATTTTCCCTCTTTAAATTTTCTCACATTTAAAAATGGTTGTTTAGTTCACTGTATCTGTAACCAACATTCATTTTGCTTTCTAGGCATTTTTGCTCATTAATCTTTAGTCAATGGAAACTGGTCTTTAGAGAAGTGCCCCCCCCCACCACCCCCCACTGCTCCACAGCTTGGGTAGATGGACAGATATAGCCATGACCTATCCCAGCTCTATTAAATTGTGCTTGCAAACTTCCACCCAAGATTCTCCTCCTCCCCTTCTTAAAGGGTTATTGTGTTTTACAGCAAACCTCTTGCCTTGGGCACTGAGACTTGGAACTTATTGTTATATCAGTTCTGATTCCCAATCTGACTCGGTCATGGAATCAAAAATCATCGTGTTTGAGTGCAGTAGGCTGTGTGCACCAGGCCCCTCGTGGGCACACTGGCTGCACTGGTCAATAAAACTAAATTTTAACTGTCAAAATTGCCCAGAGCTGTATAGATAAAATAATAAACGAGCAATTTTGATCCATAAGTCAAAGCCATACATTTAAAACCGACAAAAGTGAAAGTTAGATTTTCTTATTGCACATATCTTTTAAGCAGTTATATATTTTATCTGCTCTCTGAAAAAAACTCATGTCCTTTCCTTTTCCTGAAAGTCTTTTAAAATCATAGAAACAGGACAACAGTTTGCCCAAAGGAGCAGAAGAGGAGCAAAGACATGTGAGGTGGTGCTTGAAATAATATATTTTGGAACGGGCTTACCCCACCGAAACCTGCGGTAGCATTGTCCAAGAACTGCAACGAGAAAGCTTCCTAGGCACCTACACAGTATGGTTGTAGCAAAGAAGCAGTATAATCGTAGCAGCGAGAAAGCAGAAGAAAGACAAATAAATTAGAGTTGCCTTAAAATTAATTTTTATTCTCTTTTTGACAAAAATACTGTCAAGGTGGTACATCTGAATGGGTGACCAAGCTATATTTTAGAGATGCATTGGAAACCAAAGCTAAATTAAAACCAAAGAATCAATTTGATGACACCTGATCAATAGAGAGCGCCTACACGGATGAGACATGTAGACAGGGAGGAGGAGAGAGGAATGAGGGAAGACGAAGGATTCTGGAAGGAAGAAGACAAATACCAGAGGCTGGGAGGGAGATAGTAGATCCAACCAGTAAATTATATTCATTCAAAAATCCATCTGCTTTCCCAGATACACCAGCCTAGGTCCCATTTGCTACTTGTTTGAAGCCTTTGTTAAAGACAAAATGATTAACTAAAGCATTGGGAACGATACCTAAGAAAAGTCTTATGTTCATTTTAAACCTTGCTCAGAAATAGGATGATCATCCAACTTACTGTCCAACTAGGACATTTTTGAGCATGAAAAGGGGAATTATTAATTATGCTGGGACAACAGGTATAGACTGGAATATATAGATCACCCTACTGAAATTGTTTACATTGCCTTATATAACTCTGTTCTTGGAGGGAGGTAGTAAGAAATTATCAACTTTGAATCAGACTGACCTAGTTCAAACCTAGATCTATGACATTGAGAAGTCATGTAAGTGTCTCAAGTCATAGTTTCTTTGTTTTGTCAGGGTCTTTGGGGTATTTTTAAAATAAAACTATATTTATAAATCACCTAGCACATGGTAAGCACTCAACAAATTGCAGCTACTATTGTTGTTATTGTAATACCACTACCAATATTAGAACAAAGACTGTACATTTATATCTTACAGGCATCGTTAACACAAGCTCTGTATTCAGAGAGGCAGGTAACATAACACATGGACCCACTACTGTGGAGTTGGAAGCCTATTTTTCCACAGTTTTCATATTGAAGGTCATCAACGATAGACTAAAAAGTAACAATAAATGGGTATCTATTTACTCAGTTCACCAGATTTGAAATCCAAGAAAACAAGGCATTAATGTATAAATATAGAAAAGTTCTTATAATGGAAACATATTTGCATTAGCCAGCCAAAGGGGTGCTGATGCAAAATACCAGAAATCTGTTGGTTTTTGTAAAGAATATTTATTTGGGGTAGAAGCTTACATTTACCAGGCCATAAAGCATAAGTTACTTCCCTCACCAAAGTCTGTTGCCACGTGTTGGAGCAAGATGGCTGCTGACGTCTGCAAGGATTCAGGCTTCCTGGGTTCCTCTCTTCCCAGAGCTCATTCCTCTCCGGGCTCAGCTGCTCTGCTCTCTCCACAAGGCCATCTGTAGGCTATCAGGCAAATGGCTTGTCTCTCCTTCCAGGGCCTAGGCGTGTCTAATTAAGCCTTCTCTCTTTCCTCATGTATCTGCTTCTCTGTGCATTTACTTCCTGGGCTCCAGAATCAAAATTCCAACTTCCCTTCTCTGCAGTGTGGTTTCTCTGTGAGTCCCTGCCCTACTGACATGGCCCAATCAAAGATCATTATTTAATCAAGTAAAAGTTGAAACCTCTGAATCCAATATAATCTAATATGCCCAGAAGAACAGGCCAGTTTACAAACATCCAATATCTGTTTTTGGAATTCATAAAAAATATCAAACTGCCACAATATTCAAAGAACTTTGAACATTTCTTCTATACTCAGGCACAGCTGTAGCTTTGAAAGAAACATCTACTCTACTTAGCACTCTTCATTTCCCTGGAATCATCTACTTAAGTAGATTTTATTACCTACTGGGCTATGACTACATGTTCCCAAGTGAAGGCCTATTTTTTAGGTTTATTGAAGAAATGTACACAGCTAATCTGGATAAATTCTGCTGTTGGCTTTTATTTTTTAATCATGGCACCTTATTTGGCTAAATTGAATAAATAAGTCAGATAACTGACAGATTTCAACACTATTTAAGCCATGTAATAATAAATGAAGAGCTTTTTCTCATTGGGATAAGAAATTATCCAAATTCTTCCAAAATCCATTGAAACATTAGGGATTGCAGAGCTTCCTACCGTCATTATTTTGACGCAGAAAAGAGCTGATTGAGGCCAGGGAGATGGGGCTCACGGTTAAGACTAGGGGACAGTTTCCTGATTTGAGGTCTGCTTATTTATTGAATAACCTCTGCATACAAATTAACAAATAAACTAACAAAAACCTAAAACCCGGGATTAGCTAAAACCTCTGAATCTTAGACTATTTTGCCCACTTGCCTTAAGCAAACATTTCTCAGCATATTTCACAGACATTCTCCCTTTTAGAAGACATCATTCCACAGACAGGAGTACAGACAGCCACTTGTCAGAGCCATGATAACTCACACAAATGATACAGCAAAGAATTAAAAGGAAGGTCAGTAATAATTCTCTTTAAGTCTTATTCTGTTATATCATTTACATTCTAGAAACACTGTATATGGGCTGCACTTAACTTAGAATAAATTGAATGGAGTGGAGGTGAGGGAGAGAAAAGAAAACAAAATTCAGTCAGCCACCCAGTGGTTTGGTCTACCCAAACAACAAACAGAAACATTATTCTCACTGAAAAGTCTGTTTTGCTAATATGCTGGTACAGCCTGCATTTTAATCCTCATCTTTAGGAAAAATCTCTTAATATAACATCATAAAATTGATGTTAAGAATAGTGACAGAGTTCCCCAGCTCCTATCAGAAAAGTATAGCAAAGTCCTTTTGTAAATGTGAACTGTTAAGTAACAGCAATAAAAATGGCATTGTTGTTCTCTTGACTGGTAATAATGAAAGGGAAGTTGAAATACACTTTCATTCATTTTTATTTTACAGTACTGCTTTTCTTGCATTTTTCACTCTTGCACACAGTCTCCCGTTTCATTCTTAACTTATTAGAAAGCAGTACAGGAGACATGAATACTAAAATGGCCAGGGTAAAAAAAAAAAAAAGAAAAGAAAAAATCCCTCCTGCATTTTGCAGGCCCTAAATTCTTGGTGAATAGATCAATTCCCATGGCCACTGTGTACTTTTTGTAATAGATTTCTTGCACACCAAAGTTTTTATGAAGTCCACAAGTGGAAGCCACCTTTACAATACTCCCCATGAGAGAGCATTTGAACAACTGTGTATTCCACTTTTACTCTCCATTGATCAACTTCTTTACTGGTGGGTACAGTGTTCCCAGAAACTGACTTCCTTTTTCCTATGTTTCAGAAAAGGAATTCTATTTATTAGGTTTTCCTTTGTTATCTTCTGTGGGCAATGAGAAGGGAAGAAATAAAAAGACTTTAAAATATAGATTTATCCTTCCTCATGCCAATGATGACTTCCTTTTTATAATAGTAGAATAAAAATTAGAAGATCTAAATCAGAAAGGCATTTTCTTTCTTTGACCACTCTAAGTTCCCTTTGTTAGAGATGAGGGAAATGCCATTTCTTCCTCTTCCTTTTCAGTTCATTTGAAATGCTCTTCTCTACTTTGCAGTCCTAGGATTTGAGGAATTCCTGTTTTGTTTTGGATTTTCTGTTGTTGTTGTTATAGAAATAAAGGAGACCCGTTCTGCAGAGGTTTCCTAGGCTGCCTCCTCTGTTCCATGGAGACCATTAACTTGGTTCCATCCATGGAGGAATAGTCCCTGCGGCTGATTGCCATTGATTTCTTTTAAGATAGTCACAAAGATCAGAAATCTGGGCAATTCTCTGTACTTAAAATATATATACTTTCCATAAAAATTGAAGGGACAGTACTATAAGATGTTGAATTCTAGTAAAGATACATATAGGATTGATCATATTCAATAACCAGGCAATGGAGAAAGGCATCATTGCTGATGGTTGAGGAAATAATAGCCTCCATGTGGAAACATGTGAATGGACTTCTCTCCTTAGCCCTTCTACTTCTCTGCTTTGGTTCATTCCTTTTCTTCAAGGATGTACTGGGGAGAAAGTCAATTAGTCAAAAGCTAATCTTTATTTCGTATAATAATTTGTTTTGAAGGAAATAAAAAAGTAAGGTTCACTTGAGGGTTTGTACCTGTGGGTTTCCTTTATTCATATTGTCTTCATTACCAAAACCAAAACCCACAAATTATTGAATTGAATTTCTAGACAGGTAGGTAGAGTCTATAGATAAATATTGCTCATTGCCTGAGAACTTCAGAAAACTATAAGGAACTTCCAGAATGACTATGACCAAATTTTAGATTTGTTTATAGACCAGACTTCATACCTTCATTTGACAAGTGATTACTGAACACTCGCTCTGTGCTGGACAGTGGTATATAACATGAAAATGATCGTCTTTCCTCTCAAACACCCAAGGAAATAATTACAATACAGTGTGCTAAGGGATAGAAAGGGAAAGTGAAGGTATTATGGAAACACAAAAAGGGGAAGCTTTCCTAGATGTGACCTTCTGTAAATCTGAAAAATGGGTAGGAATTATCAAGGCAAAGAGGTGTAAGAGAAAGTATCTCAGTAAGAGGACCCAGTATTGGGAATGCTTAAAGGTAAGAGAGAGTATGGTGCCTTCGAGAAATTGAAATAAATTTGTATATCTGCAGGAGAATCTGAGGTTGGAGTCGTGTGTAATGGGGTATAGTATTTATGGAACTGGAGAGTTAACCAAGAACCATATCATACAGGACTATTTCAAGGAATGTTAAGATAAATTCAAGAATTAGGATGGAGAGTAGAGATACTCCTCTAATTTCTGTTTTCAGTATTAGTGAAAACACAATGATCTAAAAATTTTACACAATAGCGTGGTATTTGCTCTCTCTTAGCTTGGCACTTTCAATTTCCGTTCATGGAGTAATTGTTTCCATGACTTTGGACAAAGAAGAAGGAGAGAAAAATTGTGTTTGGACTTTTAAAATATGCTAGCATCTAATTTTACCTTCAATGAGCTCAATTCTAATTTGAGATACATGGCTGCACATTGCTATATATCTTGAATTATTTGCTATTGTGTATTCATGCATCAGTGCATTAGTGGATTTTTCATAGATTTTTAAAAAATATGTGTGGTGATCACTCCAAGTACGGTATTTCAAGTAAGTTGCGTACCTAGAAAAGCCATCTGACTTTATTTGACCATCTCTCATTTATTGCTGGTTTATAAATCCCTTGAATACAGCAATTGCTTTTTCTCCAGATAACAGAACATGTACAAATAATTCCAATGCCTTCTTTACACAAGCTGTGATATTTACTACTGAGTCTGGCCTGAAGGAGGTATGAGTCATGTGAGCTGCTTAAATTTGCTCTGTGTCGTTACTAGGCAAATTGCAGACTCAGTCTGGCAGACCACTGAATATAAATGCTAAAAGATTAAGTAATATCCTGCCCAACCCTCTCATTTTACACATTCATATCATTCATTCAAAAAATATAATTGATATCTACAAAGCAGGCATTGTGCTAAGCACAGAGAATGCAATGCTGAGTCAAAGCAGATATCATCGTGCCCTCACTGAGCTTAGAATTTAATGGCAGAATCAGCATTAATAAATAATCCCAGAGAGCAATCGACAATAATAAACTGTGACAGTGCTCTGAAGGAAGGGTATAAAATAGAAAAGATCTTGTAATGAAGAAATCTGATCTAGTTTAAGAGTCAAGGAGAATATCACCAAAGAAGTGGTATTTGAGCTGAGAACTGAAGGATGAGAAGGAGTTAGCCAGATAACCAGGTGAAGATGTAAAGTGTACCAGGTTGCTTAACATAAGTGCAAGGTCCCTGCAGAGAGAAGGTGCATGGCTGAACTGAAAGAGTGAGGGGGAGAGAGATATGAGATGTGACTAAAGACGTAAGCAGAAACCAGGCCATGCATGAATTTCCACAGCAGGATAACACTTCAGTTTTTATTTTAAGTGACACAAAGATAGGAAGTATCTTACCCAGAGTCATACGATGATTTAGTGGCAGAGTGAGGACTAGAAAATTGGTCCCTGCTATTTCCATCAAACACTGCTGCCTCACATACCATACTGAGCTGTCTCACCAACAAGTGCCATTAGTCAAAAGAGTCCAAGCAGATGAATGGGGATTTAATCTGTGCTGACCCATATTGCCCATGAAAATCTAAATGTATTCAATGTATTCTACATAGTGTCACATTCATAAAAATAAAAATAGTATAGGTTAATTGAATGAATATCCTACTCCTAGAGGTCAAGAACATAATCTTGGTTTATGGACTAAACTGCAAATTATGATGTATAAGTCACAAAATTTGCAATGGAGATTACCAACAAGCCATAATCCACTTCTTAACATTTAACTCTCTCTGGGAGGCAGCATAGTGTCAGAAATGAAATTCAAAAAACCACACAAAACATACACATGCATACATATATATGGAAACACACACACACACAATGAATGTAGTAACATCTTTAGGGACAGATAACTGTAAATTGAAATATACTCCTAGATATTTGTTAACTGTTGGGTAGACTTGCTTACTTTCTGATCCAAAGTTTTCTTGTCTCCAAATTGAGAATAATTACACTCACCTCGTAGGGTTATTAAAAGAATTAAATAAGATAAATACAAATTAAGCTCCAGGCTTAGTATCTTGAGAATAATTGTTCCTCAATAAATTTCTATTCTCTCTTGGTCTACTTTACTTTGCATTCTTTTATAACCAGAGAAAAACCAAAGGATAGCATCCTGTGTTCTGCTCATCTAAGGTTTGAGAAAGATAACACACCTTGATTCAGAATGAAAACTATGTCTATTTCTAGCATGAAGTTTATGCATATTATCATGTGGTAACAACTCCAAAATCTCAGTGGCTTAAGCCAACAAAAATGGGTTTCAACTCATGTTACATGTTCAGAACAGATTGGCAAAGGGCATCACTCATCAGAGCCATTCAGAGAGCCAGGCATGTGGAGGCACCATCTTAACATGTGTTTGCACCATCCACCCAGCAGGGGGAAGAATGTGCAGTGTCTTGCACTGACAAAAGTTTCTCATTTCTACTTGGTCACAGTAGCAGGGAAGTGCAATCCTACCATGTTCCAGGAGGAGGAATGCCAGAGTATTAGGTGGACAACAATGGCTGTCCCAGTCGGCCCTATTTGACATCACCTATTCCGTGTACTCTCTTACCATGCTTAAAGTACCTTCACCCCTACCCTCAAGGGGAAATCACCTAATCAGAGTGATCCTAGTCAGAGCACCAAGCTCAATGTTGAGGATTTCTGGGCAATGGGCAATGGTCTCAACATCAGGCTCATTTGTGACTCCTCTTGATCTGGAAACAAACTAAAATGACAAGTTATCTGGCTCCCTCACACATAATGCACAGTGGTAGAATGGGGACAGGTTCACCACAGTCAGCACTTCCACTTGGAAAGAACATAGCAATTGAGCAATCCCATCTGATGGATGGGATTTTTGAAGGTCTTCCAAGGGATGGGTTATGTTCTGCTCATGGTCAGTTGTTCTCCATGGCACCTGGAGAGAATCTTCTTTTCCTATTAACCTCTTTGGTCATATCTGAAATAAGCCTGAGGAATACTTCCTGGGAGTGTAAAACTTCACTGTCTGTAGACATTTATGGGACAATTGTCGCCTGAAGTCTTTAATTGAAACAACCACTTTCAGCCAGTCTGGTGGTGTTTTTGGCAATAAACTCTCTAGAAAACTTATCTGCCTTCTTATTTTTCAGCCACCTCCATGGGCCATTGACCATGCCCACATTTCTTTTCTAACACACTTCTAAGATTGCTTTTTCCTTCGTTTTCTTGCCCCCATTTCTCTTTTACATACATGCACACACACTCACCCTCACTTTAACACTCTCTATATATATTCATTTACCTATCAAGCCACTTTTTTTTTTTTTTTTTTTTTTCCTCAGGAAATATCAGGGATTGAACCAGGACCTCATATTTGGGAAGCAGGCACTCAACCACTGAGCTACACCATTCCCTGTGTTAAGCCACTTTTGACTCCTTTTCCTGAGTTGGAAAGATTTACTGGGTGCCTCTCTCATAATTGAAGCTTTCTTCTAAGACAGCCTAACTCAGTGAAATTACAGTGAAAGCTATACTCTTAATTTGACCTTTACCTCTAAACTGAGTTTTAACTTACCAGTTTTTGCTCAAAATTCTTCTCAATTTCATCTAGATTACTAAAGTCCATTTTCTCTCAATCCTGCTTATAAATGGGCTAATTCTTTTCTGAGATCACCTCTTTTTGTAGATCTTGCCAAGTGCAGCCAACAGCAATCAATTCACACCATCAATATTTAGTTTCCATTCCCTTCCCTTAGGAGTGGAAGTTCATCATATAACTGGTTAGCCTTGCAGGTAATAGCAACAGTCTAAGTAATCTTCTACTCCATTATATGGATTTCCATCTCTCCACCCTCCAATATCAGTTTCCTTATCATCAGTCACTGGATGTTTTTGGTACCGATGTCTATATCAGTTAGATTAGGGTCGGCTAAGTTATGCTATCATAACAACAATCTCAAAATCCTAGTGGTTTCTATAAGTAAAGATTTATTTCTTTTCATGTCATGTGTCTATGGCAGATTAGCTGGGCGCTCTGTCCCACATCTTCTGATTCCAGCACTCAGGTTTATGAAAACACCACTATTTGGTATGTCATCATTGCCATGGCAGGGAGAGAAAACTTTCACTCTGGCTCTTTAATCTTCTTCCCAGAATTAATGCATTTCATTGACATAATTCAGTTGGCCATACCTAACTCCAAAGTGGGTGGAGAAGTACATCCTCCCAGGGTTTCATACGAGGATGATCAAAATATTTGTTTAAAAGCCCTAATGATTATAACAGTGCACCCTATGTTCAATAAATATTTAGTTCATTCTTGTCACATGCAAAATATTTTCATTCATATTGTGAGACTTTATTAGTCAGAATAGAAAATATATGCATCTTTCTATCACCTCCTACATCAATGAGACTTTATTATCAGGATTGTTATCCCTTCTCAGAAGATTAGATGCCTCTAAATCAAAAGTTCAGAAATATATTCCAAATATTGTTATAATGCATTTGGGTGGAAATTTTTCAAATTGTGACTCCCTTCAAATAGTTTAAATGTTTCTGTGTTTATATTATTTTCACTGCTTCTACTATTATATGTAAATCATTATATATCTATGATACAGTTAGACAAATACATATAAATATAAACTACATAGATACACATAATCCTCGTGTCTAAATGTCTTATTTTTTCATTTAGAGAAGACTCATTTAAAAAAAAAAGAATTAAAATTGCTTTCAAATATACAACAGAAAACATGAAAGGGTAATGGGGATGAGTGATTATTATATGCGACTATCTCCATCCGATAAAAGGGTAAGGCAAAGAACAAGTAAGTAAACATTTTCTTTTCAGATCTGTGTGATGCCTCTATGGGGAAATCACTTTATAGGGATTGTATTCCACGTAATATATAGGAATATCTAGAGAGAACATAATGTACAGAAGTATATACTCTGTACTTCATGACTATCCCACCAGTTAGGATTTGGGATTTTGTGTACCATGCACAAAATTACTCCATCACAGGGACATGATCCCTCTACAGCTACACCTTTATTTTCAGTAAGTGTTTCTTATGGAACAAACAGCTGTGCTTCGCAGAAGCCACTTTAAAGACCTGGCCATAATCAGCCAGCATTAAAGCTGGTTTTATGAGAGGGGAGTGCTGAGCAGACACTTTGTTACCTCTGTGTCTAGGATGTCAAGGCACACTGCTGCTCCTTACAATATGTTTGAATTATCAATCCTACCTATGTGCCTTGTTTGCTCATTAAGTCTTAATTTCTCTTGAAAAACATTTAAGATCCAGTTATTTGGCTAGAACAATAATCATTGTGAGTTTCAAAGACCAAAATCTTCTCACATTTTTATGTTGAGAATAGCAAAGCACTTTCAGAAAACCCTACTGCTAAGGCAATGATGTATCACTTTCACTTTCATTATATGTTTTTAATCAGAGCGTGACTTCACACTAGACAAAGCGATGCTTTATGCATGGTCTCACTTGTTTTTGCTAAAATCTTTTGACATGATTAATTTTACTTTAATGCTTTCGTCTTGTTGTAATGGTAAGGATGATGGGTATAAACCAGGCACAAATATATGCTTTTCTATTATAATGCCTCTAAGCATTAAAAATATCCTAGATGAAAGGGAAAAAAATCACAGGAGACTGGTATGACTGGAATTAAATTTCTTGCTACCTGAACACAGAGTACATGAGATTTTTTTTTTTTAAATGACTTAGTCGTTGTTTTTAGTTTTATTTTTGGTATTTTTTATAGAATTTATTCATCTGTATGATTACATCTGAAGAGGAGGAGGGAGACCTTGGCTCCCAGATTTCTTGAGCTCATTCGTTGCTTTGCAGCGTTTACCTCCTACAGAGTTTCAAGGCACCAAAATATTAACCAATTCTATACAACATGCATCTTGTCCAGATGATTTCCATGGTGATGCCTGGTGTTGGAGTCGGCTAGTTTTCGCCTATGCTAATTTTCAGCCTAAAAGAATTGTATACAATATCATTTGTTCGAATTACAGAAAAGCAGTGATATAGATGGCTTAAGCAGGAAGATAGTAGACCAACAAGTGAGAGCAAGTGATGGCAGTTGTGGAGGCAGCGATTCTACAATATTCATTTTTTATTTTCTCCTTAATAAATTGTGGAGTTACTTATCGATCTTACAGAAGTTATCTTACCTTTCTTTTTTCTACATAACCTGTCTGCTTGCTTTACTTGCCTTCTAAATAAATCCTCTTATAATAAAAATATCTTCTAGAACAGCACTGTCCAAAAGAACTTTTTGCAATGGTGGAAATGTTCTCTGTCTGCTCTGTCCAGTATGGTAGCCACTCACCACTTGTGACTATTGAGCACTTGAAATGTGAGAATGGAGATTTCTAATTTTTTTTCAACAGAGAAATTGAGTACAATTAAGAAGCAGAATTTCTAATTTTATTTCATTTTAATTCATTTACATTTAAATAACCACATGGAGCAAGTGGCTTCTGTATCAGACAGCACAGTTCTTGACTGCAGGAAGCTCTGTGATGTGTACACAGTCACAGATGGATGCCGCCTGCTATCCTTACCCTGCTAAGCCAAACCTATTCCCCTATGGGAAAGGAAAAAAAGGAATGACCGCCATGAAATAAGCCAAAACCCACCAATGAGCCACCTATGATCCCTGTTCTAGGCACTGTGATTTCACCTTTTAGCTTCTCCTTCTCTCCTCCCACCAACCCCTACTCTCTCACCTAGGTTGCCTACTGTGTGCCTTTCCTGAGGCTGCCATACCAAAGAACCATAAACTGGTTGTTTAAAACAATGAAAACTCATTCTGTCACAGTTCTAGAGGCTAGAAGTCCAAAGTCAAGGTGTCTGTAGGATCCATGCTCCCTCCCAAGACTCTGGAAAAGAAACCTTCCTGTACTCTTCCCGGCAACCCCGGGCGCTCCTTAACTTGTGGCCGCATCCCTCCAGTCTCTGCCTCCATCCTCACAGGAACTTCTTCCCTGTGTCTCTCTTCTCTGTCTCTGTGTGTCCATCTCCCTCTCCTTTCTCTTATAAAGACCCACCCTGAAACCAGTATGACCTAATCTTAACTCGATTACATCTGCAAAGACCCTATTTCCAAGTAAAGTCCCAGCCACAGGTATCAGGGGCTAGGACTTGAACATATTTTTGGGGGGCACCCAATTCAACCCACTATCCCTAGCAAATGACACATGTGAGGAAAAAATATGGCAACATGAAGATAGTTATTAGAAACTGTGTGCTAGGAACCCATTCTAGGCCCTTCACTTGCATTTATTCATTTAAGTCTCCCAACAAACCTCTATGGTAATAGAAGCTACTATTATTCCTATTTCTGATGAGGAAAAGGAGGCACATAGACATTAAGTAATTTGCTCAAAGTCGTGCATATGGAAAATGGAAGAGCCAAAATTTGTATCCAAATATGGCTCCACAGCCTTTACTCTTTTCTATTTCTCATTAGTGTAGTAATGGAGTACCCATAATATTGCAAAAAAATAGTTCAGGGTAAAGCAAGACTGGAGAGTCATCTTCAGCATTTTATGCAGCCTAAAACTATTCTTTAGCACAAAGAGAATATATTAATAACCTAAATATGAATGGTCATTTGTTGAGCCTTTGTCATTAATCAAAAATTGAAGAAAGAATATGGCACTGGTTATGTCTAGGTGAAAATTAGATTAGAATGAGATGATCTTTACATCCAGTGGACATGTAACTCCTGCTACTGCTTTCTGTGTGTACCTCCTCACTCGGAAAAATCATCATTGTAAGGACTGTGTACCAACATATGATTTCCTAGAGGGGGAAAAGGTTTGCATTTCTACTCCCTCAGATTGTCTGTTTCATTTTGTTTTAATGACACAGAGGTACTCCTCAGTCTTTTCTTTGTTGATAAATCTCAGATCCTCATTTCCTGTTCATTCATAAATTTGTTTGGAATTCTTCATTACAGTAATCATTAACTTTGCCAAATATCAGTAGCTGCTCTTGTGTGTGCATAAACATTTCCTGGGATTAAATTAGTTCTTCCACTTTTAGAGCTTTCTTCATTCTTGTCAAAAAACCTCAGTCATTTCCCCACCTGAGTGATAATCAAAAGATGCAAGTGCTGATAAATTAAGGTGAAATGCAATGGTTATTTTCTTTCAATTTTTTCACTAAACTTGCAGAGGTTTGAGATTCTATATTGTGTCTGTCACAAATACATGTAAAATATATTTCTAGATATAATTCAGAAAACAATCCATGAGGGTTCTCATAATTTATATGGATCTCTAACATTCAATTCATTTGTCAATCATAGCATCAGGGTTTCATCTTTCATGCCTTTCTCCAGCTGGTTTCAGTCCTGAACTGAAAAGCTTGAGTAGACGTGGGTACAATATTAAAGCAGCAGCTGTGACACTACCAACCACCTTCAATGAACTGAATAACCTTTCTTGACCTTTGAAAAATTTTTAACTTTCCCGTACTCTGTTTCAAAAATAGGAAAGTAAAATATCTTTTTAAGAAGCAGCTTTTGTTCCTTTTACCAAATAAAGTTCAGCCACTTACAAATACGATTCTATCATGGTCTGAGCAAAGCCAAAGATGAGAGTTCAATTCCCTTTACAACTCAGCTGGCTTCATATAGAAGGAAATTCTTTTTCCAAGCCATAGGCTGCACCCCAACCAGCAACTTATAAGCATATGTGACTGTTGATAACAGAGGCCCATTGAAAGAGATGATGGAACAGTGCAAATCCATTAACATTACTGGAAAAGAACAGGACATTTATCCTGCTGCAAGTGGGTTAGTGGCACCATCCTCATGCCTGCTGCTTTCTTAAGCAGAACTGATGGGGGCAGGGAGGGCACATAGCAGTGCTATCTGAGGTCTTCTCAGGTTTCACTTGCTTATATTGTACAATATACCACTTGACAAAATGCAAATGCATGAATATAAACCTATTTCCCAGAATAAATAATTTCTAAGCCAATTATTCCCTTTGAGAAAAATGCATTAGTAGTAGTCATCTAATCTAGGGGTCATCAAAGTTTTTCTGTAAAGGTCAGATAGTAAATATTTTTGGCTTTGCAGGACATAAGGTCTCTGTTGCAACCACCCAACTCTGCCATTGTTGAGCAAAAGCAGTAATAGGCAATACCTAAATAAATAAGCATGGCTGTGTCCCAATAAAACTTTATATAATAGGCAAAGGGCCAGATTTGAGCTGTGGGGTCTAGTTTGCCAACCCTTGGAGTCTAACCTAAGGAAATACCTATTTTACTCACAAAGCACACTACCTGGTGGTGGAGCAGTGTTTAAAGATGATGAATTGCTTATCACGGTACTAATAACTCACATTTATTTCTCTACATGTATTAATTCATTTAATCATCACAACAACCCTATGATGGAGGTTCTGTTATTATTCCCGTTTTAATAACCAGAAGGGAGCCAAGGCAAAGAGGGTAAAATAACTTTTCCAATGCAACAAGCAAGAGGCAAAGCCAAGATGCCAACTTTGGTAGTCTTGTTCCAGAGATCACTCACCTAAGTCACAAGCTGTCTCAACTCTCAGAGAATATTTTGTGAACCTTCGTCTTTAACTTCAGAGGCAGGCTTGGTTCTGAATGCAAACAAAACATTTTCTCTGTCAGCACCATAAGGGCAGATATTATGTTGACCTTGTTGACTAACTCAACTCTCCTGCCTAGTTCACGGGACACACCCCACAGACACTGGACAATTATTGAATAAGGGCATTAACACTATGCCAGAACTGAAGACAAGTACAAAAAGTGGGCAGACATCAACTCATTAGCCATGGGGCGCTGCAGTGGGGCATATGCTGGTTGTGCCAAGACAAAACCAGCCTTTCAAAGGCATGTCCTGTTCTCAAATGTGTGCTGTTAGATTTTTCTGCTTATCTTAGTTCTATCTTTGAGCCTACAAGTATCTCTCTTGTAAACTGAGCCTCTTCACATACTATACATGCAAACAAAGTAAAGGATGAAAAGGCAAAGAAGGGGAGCTTTAATGTTAGTAATACCAAAATGACAATGAGCATTTTAATTGAGCACTTATTCTGTGCCTAGCATTGTGTTAAACACCTTACAAATCTCTTATTTAGTGCTCACAACTTTAAAAGTAAGGCTTAGAAAAACAAAATTAATCTGTTAAAACTTAAAAACAATAAACAAAAAGAAAAAGAGAGAGAGAAAAAAAAAAAACTTACCCAGTTTGTAAATATATGAGTTAATATTCCAAAGCATGCCTTTTTGACTCCAAAGACTAGACGTGTAACCACTTTATGAATCTCTCTCCACTGCTAGTGGCTTGAGGCTGACATAGACCCAGAACTTATGTGTGTAAGACATTGTGCTCCTTGCCTTTCATGGATTATCTCATTAAATACTCAGAATAACAATGTGAGGAATGACGAGGAAACAAAGAAAAGTCCAAGAATGTGTCCAAGCTCAGTTGTAGGGGGCCAGGTTATGATCCCAGGCAACAGGCTTCAGAACCTGCCTCTTAAACACGACACTGCACTGCTTTTATCCTGACACCATGATTTTAGGAATAAGAACAGACATGTATGGAGGGCTGTCCAGGATGTTGGAGCTTTACATGTTTATTTATAGATGTTATCCTCATACTCATACTGGGTAGGTGGGATGTTACCCCCATTTTAATGGTGATACGTACAATTCTGTATTCGTGCAGCCCTCACAGTTGTAAAGCACTTTCAAATCTATCATCCCCTGGAACCTCCTCCACTGCCCTGTGAGATAAACAGGTCAGACATTATCACCATTTGACATGTGATCAAACTAAAGTTCAGAGCGGTTAAGTGACTTGTCAAGGTCATGCAGTAATTGATGAATTTGTGACTCGAACCCTTGGCTTCTGACCTATTTTAGTTCAGTGCTCTTTCTATTAAAATCATGTTCTGTGAAACCTTATTAGCAGTTCTTTGACCTGTAACTGACATTATTTGATCTCTTTCTATCATGGTATTTTTTCCCAACCAGAGTATTTAGAAAATCAGAAGCTTCTGATTTACTCTGGCCATTTTGAATAGAAAATAATTAACCCCCTGTTTGTAAATAACGCACACAATGCCATGTTAAAGTTAAAGCTTACTTGGTATATACGTCAGGGTTCCAACAGAAAACACATGACATTGTTTAATAATACGGAGGCTTCTCAGAGAGTTGTGGACGAGGGGTAGGAAAACCTCAAGGAGTAGGTAGCCTCCATGCCTTCGCTAGAAACAATGGGCAGCGGTACCACTGTGAGGTCTGCAAGGGCCAGGAAGAGAGAAGTTTCCAGAACTGGAGACAGACAGGGCTGTGTTGAGATAGCCAAATAATACCACCTTTATTCAAACAAGAAAGGCCGCCCACTCTGACCCAGAAGAAGGAGGCCAGGGGAATAAATACCCTGACCTTAGTCTTCTCACTCCCACCAGGTTCTTGAAGCTAAAATCAGCCAGAAGCCAGAGACCAGCAAGGCCAGCAAGGCCCTAAATGTGGTCAGTACCTCCAGCACCTGGCAGAACAGCAGGGTCACACGGTTGAAGAGTGTATCTTGAAAGGCCATTGGAAGATGCCCAGCACATGTGGAATCACTATCCGTGAATGTTGCCTTTTATTACAGACTAAAATCAACAAATGAAAATGTGAAGATACAGATAGGTTTTCCGTTCTTAGAACTGTAATAGCTACTTTGGCTTACTCAAGCCCTATAAAACCTTAGCTGTGGGGAGTGGATGTAGATCAGTGATTGGGTGCCTGCTTCCCATGTACGAGGTCCTGGGTTCAATCCCCATTACCTCCTAAAAAAAAAAAACAACCTTAGCTGTTTAAATATCCTATTGGGTCTAGCTGGCCCAATACCAATTAAACAAATGGGGGTGGGGGCAGGTAGCTAGGAGAAAGTGACAAATTCCCACTGCATAAGCCTGCCTGCAGGTGAAGGGAAACCAATATTAAGGCCCATTCCCACCGTAAGAATGACCATGAGTGTCTGACTTTTAAAAGATGACTTACTTTTCTTCTTCCCCATGAGTTTCTTTGCCAATTGAAGACATTTTCTATGGTACAGTACTGGCTTTGCACACATTAGTGGTTATGAAATGAAGACTAGTGGTTTGGCCCAGCTTTACTGGAAAGTTCAAGTGGCATTGATGGTGAGAACAGATACCACTGTCTCTTCAGCTTGGGTCCCTGTTGGGTTCTGGGAGCTCTTTCTTTGCAGAGCAGAGCTCTGTTCATTGTGTCATTCCTCTCCATTTCCCCAGGTGGCTTTGGGTTACATTTCTCCTCTTTTTATATTGTTTGTATCAAACTGGACTTGAGGCTGTGCTTTTGATAAAGAAAAGCATTGCGTATCTGAGGGATGGCACAGATTTGAGCCTGAGGCCTCCTGAATGTCACTAAAGGCTGAAGGAAAAAGTTTTGCCTGCAGGCTCTATAGGAGAGTCACATTGCCTCTAACTAAGGCCTTTTTTTTTTCTTTTGAGGTACCAGGGATTGAACCCGGGACCTCATACATGGGAAGCAGGCACTCAACCACTTGAGCTACATCCACTCCCCTCTAAGGTCATTTTTAAGGTCAGTTGGGTATTTGTGATTTAAATGGGTAAGTCAGGCAAGTGGGTTCACTTGTGGTTGCCAGCAGAACACGGAGAGAGACTGTTGGTAAAAGCTGCCCCAAACATGTTTACACTGGAGAATTAAATGTTCTGACATTTTTTCTTTTTTTATCTCAAAATGATCCTCAGTTTGATAACTGAGGAAATCATGTGAAAAAGAAGAGTTTGATTAATTAGCCATTTTTAAAAACGTTGTCAAGGTTTGGGAGAGGAACCCTTCCCTCGAGTGAACAGAAAACAGGTATAAATGTAAATTTCATGTGAATCAAACCTGAACAAATGCTCAGTGAGTATAGATGTCAATAATGAATCATTTTTAATGAGTATTATTAACTTTAATAAAAACCTCATTTGAAAGTCATTCTTTCCCTTTCTTTTATCCCTTCAGTAGATGACTTGCCTTAGGAGAAGGCTTACTTCTCACCTCTACACGATCTTATGGTGCAAGGCATGAGGGCATCAGGGGCGGCAGACAGCTGCCGCACCTACTCCCCACCCCATGCCCAGACACTATAAAACTGCACAGAGCTGTAGGCTACTCTGAAGTCTACCAACCAATTCCGAGGTTTCTGCTCGACAGAATTTCAAGTGTGGATTTTGTCCCTTTGTTGTCCCTTGCCTACAAAGTGTCCAAAGGCATGGAATGGAGGGGAGAGTTGTGATAGTGGCTTGAAAGTTGCAGACTCAGAGCCCCAGGACATGCTTGGCCCACTTTGGAGTAAGGAGCTTCCTCTTTAGAGAGCACGCTTTGTTCTATAGCTTCATTTTTCATCTTGCTGCTTTGCCATCTCACCATTCTCCCATGTTTCCATTGCTAAAACTAATGTGAATAGGATGACCTTAAAATATACACCTTCCAGGGGGAGGAGAAGAAGAGAATAATGACAATTATTAACATATCTAAGGAAGCATGGTGGGTCTGGTATTGAAATCATGAAGAAAGATGAAAGTGTTTTATTTAGCAATGACTTCTGGTCCAGAGAAAATCCATTTTGTTCTTCTAGTACTTCTAGTATATCCCTCATCACAGTGAACATCATATCTATCTGGTTAAATCACCTTCTCCAAAAATACAGCTTTATAAGAAATGCACCTTTCCAGGCACCTTCCTGGATGCCTCTTTTTCTATTTACTCTTTTAAGTTCTGGTGTTTGGTGGATGTCATCTTGAGCCTTTTTTCTCAACTGAACCCTCCCCCTGGGCCGTGGCATCCGTAACAGTTGATGACCAACTACTAATCTGTGCTTCCTTCCTAGACCTCTCTTTTGAAACAGACTATGGTGCTTCTGAATGCCTGTGGGACGTCTTTACGGCCTTAAAATCATCATCTTGCCTTCAGATACTTCTGTCTTTTTCTCTGTTTCAGTAATTGGTATCTTCATCTCCCTGATTGCTCAGCCTGAAAACCCCGGTTGTCATCCTTGATACCTCCTTCCCCTCCAACCCCTCCTCAGTCCTGTATTAAGTGCTGTCGCTATTATCTGCTGGATCCGTTCTAATCCATTTCCTCATCTCCATTCACATTGTTGATCCCTAGCATAAACTTTTTCAATGAATCTCCAGAACCCACAAGATGAAATGCAGCTCCTTAGCATGGCTTCTAAAGCCCATCTCTCCAGATTCACTTTATGCTATTTCTCAAGCCCCACACCTTTCCCACCAGCTTTTCCAAACAATGTAGGTTCCGCAATGTAGTTGTTCTGCCACTTAGGCCCTTGCTCGTGCACTTTCTTCTGCATGGAATGCTCTCCAGCTCTGTTCATTCCACACACAATCAGGCAACACTCGCGTATTTAAACCTTTGTGCTAGGAGTTTGGGATGCAAATCAGACACCATCCATATTATTTAGATTTCCGTGATTTTCACAGGAAACATGAATGAAGCTGTTCTGTAGAATTCAACCGGCCAAGATAAAAGTAGGCCCTGGGTGCACATAGCATTACACCCACCTGGCCATCGCGTCCTTCTGACCGAACACAAGGATAACTCTTTGACTCACTTCTAACAAACTATTAATGCCTCCGCTGTGATGTCACAGTGTCCCACCCATACCTGCCTTAGAGAGTTTGCTGTTCTATGTTGTAGTTGTTTAAATGTCTACCTTCTTAGCATGAAGGCAAAGGATAGCCATGCCTTACTTATCTCTACTATATCAAGCACATGTAATAATTATTGAAGAAATGAATGAGTGATGTCTGAATAACAATAGCAGCCTAAGCAACCCTGGCAATCAATAAACTGATGGCATAAAAGTGAGTCAATATGGATGAGTGTTACATCAAATTGGTTGATAAATATACATATACATCAAACAATTTGAAGTAACATTCATACACACAGCAGACATATATATCATATTATACACTGCATATTTTAGTAAGGATCCAAAAAATTCATAATTGTTAGTAATGAGAGGGCTATCCATTCACAAATTCATTGACCTTTGACTAGTGGGTTTATGAGATATAGACAGTTTATTTATTGTTCAAGTTTATTGTGCAAGGTTTTAAAATGTATTCTTTCCCATGGACTGTTTAGTAAGTCTCTATCATAGTTGCACAAAATAGGCACTCACTAAATATCTGTTGAAGTAGTGTGTTTCTGTCAAATTACAGCATGGTATGTTGTAAATATTGATGAAACTAGCAGGTGAAATGATTACAAATGTTTATGAAAGCTAGGCTGTGAAAATAATGTCAGTCCATTTATGTCACTGTAGAGACACACAAAGATGAAAAAAGAGGGTGGAGCTTATCAGAGTGACTATAAAATATTGAAATTGTTTTTAAACTGAGATTAGTGTTATAAATCCAAAAATAAATGGGATTTAAAAATTGGCTTTCTGTGTAAACATGGCCCTTAGGTAAAATAGATGGCATTGAATATTGATGGAAACCCCAGATTTCAAATTCATTTTATTCAGTAAAATGCAACACGTCACTCTAATCTAATTTTTGGTGCTTGTGTCCACTGATGTTTAGTATCGAGTTCTCTTGCCAACTGTATGTTCAAAGCCTTGGTTCTCTGAGCTTTAAATTAGGGAAAATAATCCCTGCTTACCTTACTGAAAGTGCATGGGAAAGTCCCTTGTATACTGGAAAATGACATGCAAATGTGATGAGTTATTATTACAGGCAAAGAGAGAACAATGTGAACAAAGGCAGAGTGGGAAGATGCACTTTAAATTTAGGGAATTGCAAAAAGTTGGGAACTGCAAAAAGGTGGGTTGAGACTATGTATGAAGGATCTTGTGAAATAATATTTGAGTTTATTCTGTAGTCAGTGGAGATTCAACAAAAATT
This sequence comes from Tolypeutes matacus, assembly GCA_026826555.1. Lineage (NCBI taxonomy): Eukaryota > Metazoa > Chordata > Mammalia > Cingulata > Chlamyphoridae > Tolypeutes > Tolypeutes matacus. The sequence continues at coordinate 9,463,078 of JAKSZT010054515.1, read as the reverse complement.
TTTTGAGCAGAGAAATATCATAATTAAGTCTATTTTAAAAGCTAATTTAGGGTAAATTGGAAAAGGAGAAATTGGAGGCAGGATAACCATTTATTGCATAACCCAGGCAGGAGATAATGAGGACCTGATTTACAGCGATGGCAATGAGAATGATGAAAGAAGTGGAAATTTAAAACTCATTTCACAAATAGACTTAAGCATCACTTGGTAAATGCTGGGCAGTAGGAGATAAGAGAAAGCATGGCTTAGTTAGTCAAATTGAGCTGATGACTTTAATTGAAAGAGCAAACTGCAAGTTTAAAGATGGAATCAGTTTAGTTTGAATATGTTGAGTTGAGGTGTTTGTATCCATTGTACTCAGCCTTGTGCATGGCACATAGTAAGTTTTAATAAATGTTTGGTGAATATATCAATGAAGGAAGGAAGAATTAAAAACTGAGAGATATACAAAAGAAGTTATCCGGAAAGGAGTGGAGAGTACTGGTCTGTGTAACAGAGGAGAAAAGTTAAAAATGCAGATTTGGAAGTCAGCATGCATGTAATCAGCACCATTGAGATCTCTAATAGAGAAGAGATGGACGAAAAAGAGAACTAATGACTCAACACTAGGAAGATAGGATTATGTATGTATAATGCCTATCATAGAGTAGGGTTCAATAAATATTTATTGGATAAATGAATGAAGGAATGAATGAATACCAACTTTTCCTGGGTAGATAAAGAAAGAGCAGCTGGGAGTCTGTAGCAGTCCTTTGTTTTATCTGAAGTGCTTTATCTGAATCCTAGACTAATTCTATAATTCAACATATGGCTGCCATGAGGTAACATGAATGATGCAGTCTAAATTTCAGGCAACCCATGAAGAATTTCTTTCCTTTGTCTTTATCACTTTCACATGCTTTCTATTGATTTATTTCCGTAAATCTACCATCAAACTGCAGTTGCAGCAGATTATTCTTTCTTTAAGAAAAGATCGTCTATACTACAAGATCATCTATACTACAAGATTGTCTATACTACAATCTTGACAGGAACTGAAAACACTTTTTCACATGCTAAAAGTGGGCCAAATAGAACCAAAATATTCCATTCTTCGTCTCATTTGCTGTGGCCCATCTACGCAACCATGTTGCATGAGCAGTTTTGACTATTGGCCCAACATCTTGCCCATCATTGGTAAGGCCCTGCAATTTGGAGGGAGAGGACATTTCAGTCTCAATCTAAGTTGACCTTGTTCTTGCAGGCCTAGCCAGATGAGGACAGCAGGAGGAGTAAGAACATGTAAATAACGAGAAATTAAGCCCGAAGCTCTAGGAGCCATAATGCCAAAGGTTTACAACTACAAAAGTAATCTTTGAGAAAAGAAAAGAAATATATATATATATATAAACTAGATATAAAAACTAATGTGAAAAAGCAGTCAATTTCTAAATATCAGTTATATCAAGTGAAGGGGTAAAATTGATTGTTAACATTCAAGCAGTCTAAAAACCTCACAATTTATAATATTTTGTCTTTATCATCTCATCCCCTCACCACAAAAAGAATCAATGTTTTTTCAGATCTGATATGTGATCAATTTATTGACATCTTACCACTGCCCTTTGGCTTTGTCCACTCCCTGAAGAATTAAATAACCAAAGGACAGACTGAAAGGAGGTAACAGAAGAAGTAGTAATAATATAGAAACTAGACCACTAGTCATTAAATAATCATGACTTGACTGTATTTATAAAATATAGTCATCATTTATTATTATAGTCCAAGAAATCTTGTTTCTCAGTAAAAATTAAAAAAAACAACAACTTCCCCTTAAAATTACTTCTAAATGTCAGATGAATGTAATTCAAAGAATGAGAACATAAATTTAGTGTCTTTTCAGAAACACCATTGTTGCCTTTTTTAGTAAATTCACTGACTTTTTAGATTTTCCAATTTAAGATCCACCGATAAACATTTTTTCATCTCATTATTGTGTAATGGAAATTTACTTTGAGCAGCAAGTAACTCAAAGGTCCTAATTGTTTTGAATACTATCTTCCCCACAAAAGATGATTTTCTATAGTCATCTTTGGCTATTGTGCATGCAGAAAGTTGACTGCTACTAAGATGAGGAGTTACAATTTGTAAAGGATCTAGGTTAAGATGCCAAGAAAGAGTAGAAGACATGTTGAAAGTACTTAATAAAAAAAGATCATTCATAGTTAAATGTCTGTGTATTTGTAAAAATCTGAGGGAACACTTTAACAGAAGGAAGACAACTTTTTAATTCTTTCATCTTTTTCCCTAAAATGTTTATTAGTTAACTAAAAGCAATTTACCATTTTAAGAAGTGAATTTAATGATCATTGACTCTTGTGTGGAATTATTTTCTAAAAGCAAAGAAAACCATATTATTTTCCCTACCATGTATATACCATATTTATAAATACATGTTTATATTGCAGAATGGATCAAAGTTGCTTATAGGCTAAAGGGCAGCTGTAAATTGTAGTTCCTTGCATCTCTGCCACATAAACACCACAAGACTTATCTGAAGGTCTTTCAAGACACTGGAAAATCTGGCCTATTGTTAAAATCTTTCTTTAACAATATTAAGGTAGGCTATCCCTGCAAGTATCCATCCATATGAGCTTCTCAAAGTGAAAGCAAATGATCTTATATTTGCCTCTAGGATTAAAGTATGAAGTTCAAAAGTAGGTGGCTATAAAGAGCTAGAGAATCAGAAATAGATTCTAGACCAGCTCAAATGTTTGGAATTACTTAGGAAGAGTAGAATAAAGAAAATACTAGTGATATTATTCTTCAAACCTGCATAATATGCATCAAAAGAGAAAAGAAAGAAAACTGGGATTTTAAAGAGATCTTAATTTTTCCACTAATGTTTAGTTTTCCTCTTTGTTTTGTTGGCGTTGGTGCCCAATATCTGAGCATAGTTCTTGATGAGTTTTAAGGGGGGCAAGCAAAGAACAGTGTACACCATCTAGTGGCTCAGTTCAAAATTGCAGCAGTTGAAGAAGGGCGAGTTTGACCAGGATGCATCAAAGGACATCTGCAGCCATGACAATTAACAGACTTCTTCCAGCACTTGTCCAAATTCCTGGGAAACACTGACGTGGTTGCCATGAATTCCAGGGGAAACTCTCAGAGCACATAAAAAGGTTCAATTTAGGAAGTTAATTTAAACAGCCCACAGTTAAAATCTTACTTTATTCTGACTCTGTTTCTGTAATTATTCTGCTTTAATGAGAAGTTTTTACTTGCCTGCTTAGTACCAGAATTAATATTACTACTGCAACACTTTGCTATTTCATAAAGTGAGAAACTTGGATGAAAAAGGAAATGGGTTCCACTTGTGATCATATGCTAAAGAAATTGCTTCTTTAAATCTGGCTGTGGTTGCCAGCCTCTGAACTCCTGGGGAGCTGGGGAGCTAACACAAGGGATCCTTGAATCCACAGTCAACAGGCATGCTCTCTATAAATCAAATACGTAAATGAAAACATTGTGATGGTGGGTACCAATGTAATTAGTAAAAGGTCATAACTAAATTATTTGTTTCATTATTATGCATTTTCCATCAATAAATATTAGTACATCACTCTCATCCAGGAATCCACAAAATATATTTATTTATATTTATACATTTAATATGCAAATTGTATAAAAAGTAGGATTTTAAAAAATAAAATGGTCTTGATTTCAGCAGTCCCCCGTCTAGGAATTTTTTCAAAGGACATAATCATTCACATGTTCAAAGATATTCATTTCAGTGTTGTTTAAAATAGCAATAAGTTGGAACCAAATGTGAAAGTTTGACATTGAGAGATTATTGAACATCTATATCAAAAAATAGCTATTATTATTAAAAAAGTATTAATGAAAATTATTTGCTATAGATTTTTAGGTGAAAAGAGTAGATTACAAAGGAGACTATATCATAATCCATTTTTATATATCTGTGAGCATCTTAGTTTTCTAAGGCTGCCCAAACAAAGTACCACAAATTGGATGGCTTAAAACAAGAGAAACTTACTGTCTTTCAGTTCTGGAGGCTGGAAGCCTGAAACCAAGGTGCTGACAGGTACATGCTTCCTTCTGTAGGGAAGAACCTGTTCCAGACCTCTTCTAGCTTCTAGCCGTGGCTTGCAGACAATCCACGACATTCTCCCCTCTGTCTCTCTATGTCCAAATTTCCTCTTCTAATAAGGACACCAGTCAAATTGGATTTAGTGCCCTCCCTTCTCCAGTATGACCTCTGGTTACCTTGCCTAATTCTATTTGTAATGACACTATTTCCAAATAAGCTCACGTTCTGAGTTTACTGGGGATTAGGACTTCAACATATTTGGGGTGGGAGGACACATTCAATCCACAGCATAAATATGCAAACAAAAAAGTCTAGAAAGGTATATTGTATCCCAAGAGGAATAAATAATATATTTGGTCAAGCAGAATACAAGAGAAAGAAAGGAGTGAAGGATGATCCCAATATTTTGTACTGGAAGGATAGAGTTGACATTGACAATTAGCAGACAGGAGAGTATTTGGAGGGGAAAGCCAGGGGCTCGTTTGTTAAATTGGAGAGCCCTATTTGATGCCCAAGTGGAGTTGTGTTGATGCATTTAAAGTCATGTGACTAGAGATGAGCACCAAGGTTGTGAGTGTGAATAGAGGTGAAAAAAGATTTTGAGGGCCAGACCTTGGGGCATGCCGAAGTTTACAGACTGAGGAGATGAGGAGCCACCAGCAAAGTCGTATGAGCAGGGAAAGCCAGTAAGATAGGAGGAGAATCCACAGGGAATGCTCTCCTGGAAGAACGAAGAACGTATTTGAAGGAGAGAATGATCTACTATGTCACCTGCTGAAGATAGATAGATGGTGTGAGATGAACCCTGAGAAGTGACATTTGATTTAGGAACACTGAAGTTAATTTAACAAGAGCTGTTTCAGTGGAATGATGAAGCTAAAAGTCTTCATCATTCGAAAGGGTTTAATTGAAAATGGGGGAAGAAAATTGGAAACTTTGAGTAAAGACAACTCTTTTGAGGATTATATATGTAAAGGGAAACAGAAATAAGTAGGGTAGGAAGATATTGTTTCAAGAAAGGTCTTTAAAATAAGTGAACAATATAACAGCATGTTTCTCTGCTGATAGGAAAGATCTGATAAAGAGGAGAGAATTAATGATGTAAGACATGATAAAATTGCTGGGAAAAAATATCCTGGAGTAGTTGAGAGAGAATGGGACCTAGTACACAAATGGAGAGTTTGATTTTAGAAATAAGCATGGGTAGTCCATCCACAATAACAAAAGAAAGGACAGAGTATATGTATATTGGTGCAGGTAATTTGGTAGGTACAAAGCTGGGAACCAGTGGGAGTTCTTTTCTAAATGTTTCTATTTCCTTAGTGAAATAGAAAACAAGGTTATCAGCTAAAAATAAATCAAGAAACAGGCATTAGAGATGTGAGTAGAGAAAACAAGGTGTGAAATGATTAGTTGAAGACAGGGATCAGCAAACATTTTCTGTAAAGGGCAAGATGGTTAATATTTTAGGCTTTGCAAGCCATTAGGCGTCTGTTTGCAACTATTCAACTCTGTCACCGGAGTGCAAAAGCAGCCAAAGACAACATGCAAATGCATGGGCATTACTGTGTAACAATAAAACTTTATTTTCAATAAAAGGCAGTGGGCCAGATTTGACCCAGGAGCCATAATTTTTGGGTTTTCTTTTCCCCTGAGATGGCTTCCATGTCTGTTTTTGATCGTTGTTTGTGCTTTTTGTCTGCTCTTTGTTTTGTTTTGTTTTTTGCCCATTGTCTGCTCGTTGTCTGTTTGGTTTTTTCTTTAGGAGGCACTGAGAACTGAACCCAGGACCTCTTATGTGGGAGACAGGTGCTCAACTGCTTAAGCCACATCTGCTCCCTGCTCATTTGTTTTTTGTGGGTTTTGTTGCTTGTCTGCTTGCTGTTTGTTCATTGTCTTGCTCATTGTCTGCTCTTTGGTTTGTTTGTTGTTTTTTGTGTTTTTTTTTTGCTTATTGTCTACTCATTGTCTGTTCAGTTTTTTTTCTGCTCGTTGTCTGCTTGTTGTTTTTGCTCATTGTCTGCTCATGCTCGTTGTTTGTTTGTCTTCTTTAGAAGGCACCAGGAACTGAACCTGGGACCTCCCATGTGGAAGGAGAGCGCTCAACTGCTTGAGCCACATCTGCTCCCAGGAGCCATAATTTTTTTTTTTTTAATATATATATATATTTTAAAGATTTTATTTATTTACTTTATCCATTTTAACCCCCCCCCCCTTCCCCATTTGCTGTTTTTGTGTCCATTTGCTGGGCAATTCTCTGTGTGTGTTTCCTGCCATCTCTTCTCATCCTCCTCCTCCAGTCTTCACCAGGATTCGATCCTGGAGACCTTCGATGTAGGAGAGAGGTATTCTGCCGCCTGCACCACTTCAGCTCCTGGCTTCTGGGAGCTTTCGGAGCATCTTGTCTTGTCTCTCCTCTGTTACGTCATCATCCTGCTGCATGGCTCCCGGGGCCTGACAGCTCAGCGGCACACAGAGCCTGGCAGTCCATGCGCCTTCTATATATATGTGTGTATATATATATATATATATATATATATATATATATATATAT
>JAKSZT010054515.1:9413708-9456334 GCA_026826555.1 Tolypeutes matacus | reverse complement strand
CCCCCCCATAATTTTTTAATCCTTGATATGGGAGAATGAGATTGCGAATGATCTAGAAAAGCATAGCAAGAATTTCAGAATGCAATCATATGAATTTAAAACGAGGCCTATTTACATGGTGGTATAAATTTCTCCAGCTACATTCAGCTGTGTGGGTGCTGCCGTGGAGAAGACAGAGAGCTGGATATAACCGAAGTCTGAGTTTGTGAGGCAAGTATAAAGAATGGAGAAAGGGGCAGGAAAGTTGACTATTGTGTCAGGAAATGATCACAAAGCTGAGGTTTGGAATAAAGCTGAGTGAGGAGGGAAGTAAAGACATGAGGCAGATGGGGGCCAGTGATCAGGAGGCAGGCTCAATAGCTTGTAGGCCTCACTGTTGCATTTGATGCTCAAATACTTTTCCTGAAGAGGACAGTTCACTAGCTATTTTACTGAAGAGTAAGAGCTAAATAGTGATTCAAATTTTGTTAGGTGACAATGCATAGAGGGTTCATCATTCTGTAGGACAGATGTAATGTCACTCCCTATTGCATCAGAGTAAAGGAAGGAGAGTCCACGTGGACATGGAAGTGGTATTTGATTACAATAATAGCATCTAGTTTCTTATTATTAAGATTGTTTAATTCCTTCTTCCCCTTTTCTATATATAGTATATATACTCTTCCTCCCCAAATAATATATATACAAGTTGTTATGTTTTAGTTAATGGTCTTTTTTTTTGCGGGGCGGGGGGGAGTCCCACTATCCCATTTTCTTTGTCTCTTAGCTTTTCCATGTGACGATGTTTTAATTTTTCTGGGTCGACACTTGCATATTTTCTAGATCTTTCTGTCTTCCATTGATTTTATGCATTTTAAGATTGTGGCTATTATTTTAGTAACAGCCTACCAAGGTGATAAAAGAATGTTAGCCAGCACCAAGGACTCCATCTATTTACTTTTCACACTGTTCATGCTTTATGCCCCCTCTTAAGCCCTTCCAGGTCTCTTTCCTGAGAGCAGTAGACTTTCTTATTTAGGGATCTCTCCCCTGACTTTTCCAACTTTACACTGCATTGCTCCTCAAAACTCACTTTACTCTCCAGCCCCACCAAGCTGCCGAACAACTCTCCAGTCCCCGAGACTCTGTGCACACAGATGGCATTGACTAAAATTCCCAGAGCACCTCCCTATCTTTCTATTTCCCACCCTTCCTCCCAGGACCCTACACAAATCCACCTTTAGCCATCATTTTCCAACACCAACTTAAAAAAAAACAAAAACTGCTCTTCTCTAGATTCATCTCTCTGTACATTGGCCCTCTAGTACACCAGTCACTACAGTCTGTTTTGTAACACATTTACATGTGCATGTAAAATTTTCCTCAACTGGATATGAGCTCCTGATAGTCAGGGACTGTGCTTGTATCCTTTTTTGTTTCAAATGCCACACATAATAGGTGTTGATATGTGCTTGTTAAAACTAAATGAAGTCTCATTTTTCCCAAGGTGTGTTCTTAGGAAGTGAGTTAAGCCACTTTAGGCATCATCACATAAAACTTGAAATTTGGGGAGCTTATGGCACTTCATCCTATCCACATGTTCAGATGAGATCATCTTCTGGGAACTATACATTCCTGCCTAAGTCAAAACTACATTTTGATTTAGTTCTATATCAAATTCATGCTTTAACTTTTTTTACCCTTTTATATATTGATAAATTAATGTAGCAAGAGAAGGAACTTTGCTTGTTTGGAGATGTTTTGTACTTGGTAAAATTAAACAGTGTAAGAATATGTGATGAAGGAACTAAGGAAAGGAGGAAATAAAGGAACTAACTTTTATATTAGGTCTGAAATGAGGCTGTTGCTTTATATAAATTATCCAATTTAATTGAATTCTCACAATAGCCCTGTGAGGATGATATTATAATCTATACCTTATTGATGAAGAAAAGCAAGACTACTAAACTCACATAGTTAAGTGATATCAAACTTAAGTATGTATGACACTATACTGTCTTCAATTATAAAAGGCAAAATATACATAAACTTCCCATATTGAACCAAGTAGCTAAAGCTACATGCTTATTGAATTATCATTTCACCTTAACCAAATTGCCTTTCTCTGTCTATTTGAAATTTTAGAATATAGGACATTTTGGTTGCAAGTAGCAGAACTCCAATTCAATATAACAAACTAATTTTCATTCATTTGACAAGTATTTATTGGGCAACTACTATGTGCAAGATATTTTTCCAGGCACTAGGGATTCAGTGGTTAACAAGACATTCCTTGCCTGCCCTATGCATTTAATATTCTAATATAAACAAACAAACAAAAAACATATAATATTAGGCATCATCTAGTGATATTAAGAACTCTAAAGCAGGGTAAGGGAGTGGAGAGTGACAAGGGAAACCTTTTTAATGGGATGATAAAGGAAGCCCACTCTTTTTAGTAGACACCTGAATGAAGGGAAGGAGCAAGCTAAGAGAATATATGAAGGAAGAACACAAACTGGGCAGAGAGAATTAAAAAATCCATGAAAGAAAAACATGTTTGGGGAGGTTGGGGAAATGACGAGGAAGCCATCATGACTGGAAGGCCATTAGAGATGAGAAAAGCAGTCACCAGGGTCCAGGCCATGCTGTTCTTACGGGCCATTCTGAAAGTTATTCGATTTCTTGTAAAGGTAAGGAGAAGTAAAGGAAGGACTGAATAGGAGTGAATGTCATCATCTGAATTTATGTTTTAAAAAGCTCATTCTGATGGCTTTGTGAGGAATAAGCCGAAAGGGGACAAGAATGGAAGGGAAAAGACCATTAGGAGGCTATTGAAAGGTTCCAGGGGAGAAAGGGGATTTACTGGGTAACCAAGGAAGCAGGTGGCACTGGCCTTAGGTATGACTAAGAAACAAAACCTCAAAATCCTGTCAAGATTCTCTCTCTGCAGGCATCATTTCTCCTTACCATGTGAGCATCTCTTCTTCACTCAGACCTGCTTCTCTATCTGGGGAGGACATAGCCTCCATGATCCATGATCAGAAAAGAAAAGGTTCTTCTTGTCAGTTCCAGTATGAAAAGCTCATTTGAAGGGCCTGGCTGGGGTCGTGTGACCACCCCATGCCCAATCACTCAATCACTCACTGCGCCTAGTGCTGTGACCACAGACCCAGCTTCATGGCCAGGTAATGGAGTGCCCTAGTGTAGTTAGAAGGGGCAAGATAAAGAAGTTTGCATTTTCTTTTATTTCTTTAAAGATAAGGCAAAATACCCCATGAGGAGAACAAAAGGAATATGAAGGCTAGGGAGAAATTGAAGATGGGCAAGCCCCAGTGACTTCTCCGTTCTTTAGATTTCTTTGACACAAAGCTCTACACCATTTATTATTCCTTCCAAGTGGTCTCAGATATGTTTGTATTAGTATCTCAACTAGGTTGCAAATTTCCCAAGAAAATTAAGGGGCTAAGCATCAATTTTTCTGGTAAATCCTCTCATACCTCTGTCAGGATGGTTTGGACCCTCGTGGGTTCTCAGGAAAGATTTGCACACTGATTCCAACTAGAGGACATCTGTAGCCCATGCTTCCCCAGTGAAAAGTCTTTCTCAGGAGCCTAAGCAACACAAGCAGATCAAGAAGATTTCCTCTTATCATAAATACATATATCCAGAATCTGTTTCTTGAACAAGTTTCACATATAGGGCCAACTGAAACTGAAAACAACTTGATTTTTTCCAACCACTGTTTTTTTCTTTTTGTTTTTTGTTTTTTGTTGTTGTTATTGTTGTTGTTGTTGTTGTTGTTGTTTTTGGAGGGGTGGGAGATAGGCAAGGGAGTAAAGAGTTTATTGAGAAATGAGAGGAAAGAAAAAAATACACACCCCAGACATGGATACAGGCATGCTCCAGGTGAGACATATGCATGGGTCCCTAAGTCAGGCCTTTTTAAGGCCTTTCCTCCTCCCCTTTCCTAATGTTGGGGAAAGGCCCAGCTGTTTGCTGTTCTGATTGGTTGCCTTACAATCCCCACCTGTTATCTCTCAGGAGACCAATGAGGAGGGCTTTTGTTTGGAGTTATCTGGGACTTCCTCTTGAGCCCACGATCTTGGCAGGGTCTTTCTGGCTTTGTTCTTGGTAGCAGCCTTCCCTCAGGGGGTTTCTAGGCAGGGTCTCATGGCTATATTCTCTGCTGGGTCCCAGCTGTGAATCAGTCTTCCATCTTTCCCTATACTGACCTGCCCCAACTCCCCCCTCAGAAAGCTTACACCCTTATTCTTAAGGGGGAGCTGAAAAGCGATGGTCATTCTTCTCTAGCTGCTTCCCGCTGGTTTGGGGCATTAGCCCCTGCCTGACGGCTTGTTGAAACTCTTTGGCTATTCTATTGAGGTTGAAGGAAGGCAAGTCCAGCACCACAACCACTGATTTTTTAAACCCTCTTTGTTGGATGTCTCTTCTCTCCCCAGATGTTTTTGGGCATTAAATCAAAACTTTATTTTCTAAACATATTTGAAGTTTCTCTGTCTCCTTTTATAACAGGGGTCCCCAAGACTATCCCCAAGTCTAATGATACTTTAGGTGGACTCACAAGACTCAGCATTCAGCAAGCACTCAGACACACTGCTGTGATTTATTACAATGAAAGGATACAAAGCAAAATCAGCAAAGGGAAAAGGCACATTGGATAAAGATAGGAAAACCAGACACAACCTCCAAAGGGTTCTCTCCTGGTAGAGTCCCACAGGATTATCTTATTTCCTCCAGCAACAAGTTGTGACAATACATATGAAGTATCCTCCAGGTAACCTCATTAGAAACTCAGTGCCTAGGGTTTTCACTGGGGGTTGCTTATGTAGGTGCCCTCTGCCTAGCATATACCAAAATTCCAGCCTCCCAGAAGGAAAGCAGGTGTTCAGTGTAAATAATGTTTGTGTACAAACAGTTTAGGAACAGTGAACCACTCTTATCAGTTTTGGGAATAGTAGGAACCCTCCTAAACTCTAAGTTCTCAGATACCATCTAAACCTGGCAAGCAGGCCTTTCTAAGGATAGCACTCTCAGGTCTGATATTTTAACTCTTTTTCCTATGTCTATGTCAACATAAGAGTGTGTAAGCCTGGCCTGCCCTGGAGGAAATCAGGCATCCTGATCAGATCTGGTTCCAACAGGGAAGGAGTGGAGGAAAGAGAGGCAAAGGGAGGAAAGCTCTTATTTGTTTGTGTTCTTCAGGAGGCAAGTTCTATAATGCTGACTGTTTTCTGATGAGCTGCCTTTATGGATTCTATTGTGAGCCCCTATCTGAAGATTTCCCACTGAACCATTCCACTCCTCTCTACCATAGTTTCTATTAGGTTCTCCTTGACCTGGCAATTTATCCTCATAGGTAGGTGATCATTTCAAGACAGTACTCACAAATCAAGTTTCAAAAGCACCAGCCCATGGGGAGGTACTGGATGCCTTTGCTCCACCATATACAGAAGTGAAGGCCTCTTACATCCCTGTTATCTCCCTTCACACTTCACTTCACAGACAGCTCATCTTGCCTTCAGACATTTCCCTATACCCGCCAAGCTCCAGGCACAGGAACACATGATCCAAGAATTCTTCTACCACTCTCTAGTTTGGTCCCTGAAGATGACGTTATTTGCCTTTTGGGCAGGGCAGTGGGGGAGGAGAAGCATTCTCTTCTCCAGTGGATGGATAACACACAGTACTCCCACAAATGTTCTCTTTTAAAATAAAAACAAAAAACCCTACTCACTGATCGTCTTCCTCATCACTGTATAGGTAGGCTGAAAACACACACAACCCCTTCAGAACCAGTTTGGGGGCTGCATTTTAGTAAGTCCTACATAGATGGCCTGGCATAGATCTTTAGATTAGCTTTAGTATTATGGACTTGGCCTAAAGTCCAAGATAGGAAAAATACCAAATATTCACATACATTCACAAATATATTCATAAATAAATAATACTTAACATTCAGTGAATGTCTAATTTTGCCAGTAAAATACAGTGCCAAAAAAGAAGAAAGGGAATATTCCATATTCATCATATTGCCCTACATCTTTCTCTCTTCTGACCTATACAACTTCAGTTCTTTACTTTCTCCCAGCACTAAAGATGTCAAGTAGCTCTAGGTGCCTCATTCTGGCCCTGACCATTCACCTTGGACTCATCTCCTAAGATCATGGACTACACTTGAATTCCTCTTGTATGTTATGAGCTATTGACTCAGGGTAACCCAGCCCAACTGCTTTAGTGTCTTACTGGACATAACCCACACGTGGATTTGTATGGAATCCTTCTGAATACTTGCCATGAAATATCCTTTGAAGTCAAGTAAGCGCAGTAGAACCACAGGCTGAAGCAGCCAGAGCAGACACGGTGAGCAATTTAAATGGAACAAAAGTATCGTTCACAGTTCTGATAATGCTACCAACTGCTTCCAGAACTATCCGTGGCTCCAAATGTTGGGAGAGATTTAATTAGAGCAGAGGCCATTATGGCTGGCTCATCCAAGGAAAGAGTGCTCAAGAGGGGGATTTGAGTAAGGGATTAGGATGGCTGCCTCAAAGTACAGTATAGATAACAGATCATTCCTTTTATTTGCTTCCACATTCTCCAAACACATTTTTCCAAGCCTCCATGCCCCAATAAAATGGTCGATCTTGTTATAATACAATCATAATATGAGAACATTTTATAAATTAATCAAATTTCAATCATCTATTTTTAGAATATAATGTAATAAAAAATAAAAATAATATCACTAGGACTTAGCCCAAGGCTGGCACATAGTCAATAAATATTTGCTGAATGAATGTTCCTTTTACTGATAATGACTTTTGTGACTGTGACAGGCTGGAAAATCTCTTTTCATCCTTAGATTTAACTTAAGCCTCATTTTCTCCCTGGAGTTTTAGTCATTTCCTCCCTGGTGCTCTTCTCTTAGATCTGTGTTCAATTTATCTGTTTACTTGTTCTCTCTCTCTACCATGAGCTCTCCAATCTTTCACAGCCTCCAAAACCTGATGCTACACTTTTTTTTTTTTTTTTTTTTTTAATGCTACACTTTTTTAAAAGAATGTATCCATCTTGAACTCCCTTAAATAACTGTCTCCAGTGGGAGACTATGGGAATCTGGCTGAGAATGTGCAGTATAAGTTGAGAGTAGGGAAGAAGATGTTGGCAACCTTTGGATTAATTCAGGACCCCTGACAAATTCACCACTGGATTTAAACCATACGAATCTCTTAGGCTTAATTTTCCAGACTGTCCATTTTGATCAAAGTATTCCCAAATCTAGAAAAGATTTCCATTTATTTGTAGTTTTCAGGCATAGTGGTACAAATATTATAACAGAAAATAAAAAAATAAAAGAGCCTTTTCCATGGGTTATTTAGTCAATAAATATTTACTGAGCACCTACTAAGTTTAAGATCTTTTACCATGTGTCTGCTTTCATCTGCAGGGATGCATTGGATAAGTTACTAGATCCCTGCAGAAAGACTAAATGGTAGGAGTAAACTAGTAAATGTTTAAACATTTATGTCTCACAACAGCACTTTTAATAAAGTTGAAGATATTGTAAAAACCCTTCACGAGTCCATAGCAGGGAATACTTATTCAATATTATTGGTGTAAAGTATCTTTTTTTCCAGGTTGTATTTGTTTTCATCAGTATGTAATTGCTATTTGAATTTGCTTCAATGAGTAAATATTTCACAAATCTATTTTCTAGCATTATCACGCTTCCAAAATATCATTTATTTAACCAGTTTCGACAACTCCACAGAAAAGAATACTTTGAAAACAGATATCATGTAATTATAGGTAACACAAATTATGATATCAAGAAATCAAAACCCATCAAGAAAAATGTGTAAAACAAAAATGGATTTTAAATGTATGAAAATAATTTTAAATACAGATTTAAATTTTAACTAGATATCAATTTTTCACTTAGCCAATTGTATTGGCAAAGATACAAATGTAAAAAGGCTTACAATCTGGCAATTATCAGTTAAAATATAATATGCACCTATCCTTTGGCCCCGAAGTTTCACATGGAGGAATTCTCCTACAGATGCCCTCCTACGTACATGTGAATGGGTGCCTGCAAGAGCCCTCAGTACAGTGCTGCTCGTGCTGGAAGCGACCTTCAGCAGGCATCTGAGTCCCATCCCCTTCTCTCCCTCCTGATGTAGCACCTCCTGAGGAAACCTCCATCTTCTCTCTAGACTACAGAAGGTTTCCCTCTTGTATCTCTTCAGCCTCAAGAGCAGTCAGAGTGATCTTTCTAAAGCACCAATCAGATTGTATCATTCTGCTACTTAAAGCCCCACCAGTGCCTTTCATCTCACTTGGAAGAAAATCCACACCCATAAACCCCGAGCCTGCCTGCCTCCTCACCTTGGACCGCTCTGCCCCTTATCCTCTTTGCTCCAGACACAGAGGCCTTCTCTATGTTTCTCAGGCACCTTTCAAGTCCACCTCAGGGGCCTCTGCAGAGACTCGTCTCGCTTGTCTTCTAACCTGTGGCTCCTTCTCATCCTTCCGATCCTAGCTGACATGTCACTCCTCAGCCAGGCCGTCCCTCACTCTCTAGCACACCGTGATGTTTTGTTTCTCTTTCTGTCCTCCATGGTCATCTGACGGTGTTCCTATTCATCATTCATTTGTTTATGTTCGTCTTTCCCCCTGTTAACGTATGCCCCTTGAGAACAGGGATCTTGTCTGCTTAGTTCACTGCTCTATTATCAGCACCCAGTGCAGGGACTGGCACATAATGAGCATTCAGTAAATGTTTGTTGATTGAAGTAATTAATGGCCATTAGAAGGGACTGGATAAATTATAGGGCATCCATCAAATGGAACCCTTCACAGCCATTAAAAAGAATGTGGTGGGAGACACTCCAAGAGTTATCCGTGGACCAGGCCTGTGACATCATCGCATCTGCCCTCGGCCTCCCTGCCAGACCTCATCTCAGATCCCCGTGCCCCTGCTCTTGCTGCTCTTAATAGGTCCATGCTCCTGTCTTCAGGCCCTGACGATTGCTCTTCCCTGCATGGATCCCTCTCTCACTTTGGTCAGTCCTCTGCTCAGAAGTCATCTACTCAGAAAAGCCTTCCCTGCCATTATCAAAATTCGCCACCCGCCACCCCCTCTCCCCTGACCCTGCTTTATTTTTTCTCATTGCACTTGTCATTTGAAACAAAAGTGCATATTTATTGGCTTGCATGCTTATTTTGTGCTTCCCTTGACTAGAATGTTCCTTGATGCCATTCACCATGACCTCCCCAGCAGGTAAAATAATTTCCTGGCATAGAGCAACAGCTCAGCAAATATTTGATTAATGGCAAATGAGGGAATGAATTGTTAAGTGGAAAAAAGCAAGGTGCTGAACAGTGTGCCTATACCGTGTGTTAAAGGAAGGACTGGATATACATACAAAGTCTTTCTGAAAGGAAAACCCAAGACCATAGTAACAGAGGTGGCCTCTGTGGTAGAGAACTGAATTTTTTTTTTTTTTTTTTTTACTTTTACCACGGGTATTAATTTCTTTTTAAAAAATAAGAAATATGTTATTTTTGACAGTTTTGCAAATTTGTGACCAGAAGAAAATCAAGAACCTTATAATGTTATATCTAAATGATAAATATTCAATAGCCATTTATTTAGCAATCCTATGTTCTTGGCACAGCCCTATATAATCTCTTGTTTGGATGTTCATGACTATTTGTGCATTTTTGCATTCTTTAGGTATAAAATACATTCTTTAGATATGAAATATGGGGAGGATAGAATAATGTGAATCTGTAGCAGGATACAGCCTTCATCAATATAAATAAGCCCACTAGAAATTTTACATGCCAAAAAAAGGGACTCAGAGTCCAAGATATTTCGAATCTGCTTGCAAGATTGAAATAAGCCCTAATTATGTTGTTTGCTTTTTTTAAATAAAAAAAAAAAAAAAACCACCTCTTCTAATAGACTCTACCCATCCTTAAAAGGCTGATCTGTTGACTGTTTTCTGGCTCCACCAAACAAATGTACCTTACTTTTAGAAAACCAACTATCTGAATATCCAGATTTTTTTTTTTTTTTTAATTTTAAGGAGGATCTACTTTTTTTATTTAAGGATTCCTTTAAATACCAAACTAATAAACACATTTAAAATATGATTCAATATAAAAATTATACACAATTTTCAGGAAACCATCATTGAACACACAGGTACTCAGTAATTACTTGCTGGTTGGGTGAACATACCTATTGAAAATCAGTAGAGTGAAATGGATAAGAGCGTGGTTTGGGATCCAGATATCCCCATGTTTGGCTTCTCTCTCTGCCATTCACTGGCTGAATATGACCTTCACAAAGTTACTTCGCCTTTCAAGGCCTCAGTATTTCTTATAGAAATAAAATGGATGAATAAAGCCTCACTTGTAGTTAGCTGTGAGTAGTAATTGAAAGCACCCACACAGTGTCTGGAAGATAGTAAATGTTTGGTAAATGGTGGCTATTATTGTGAAAAGTGACACAAAATACTCAAGGGTTTAACTCAGTTTTCCATAACCACAAAAACCAATTTTGTGCATCTCATTCCAGGACATTCTATTGCACTGGTACCAGGAAGAAGAAAAGACTGTGTAACTAAGATTTTTGTGGTTTTAAAATTATGGGAAAACAACTAACAGGTATATAAGTTAATTGTGGCAGAAATTCAGCTTGTAACAATTGCTAACATCTATTTAGTGCGTGCTGATTAATGTCATTCTGCAGAATAAATACTGTGACAATACCTTCTCCAAGTTTATTTTATAGTAGACCTGCTGTCTACTTCTTAATTAAAAATATTAAATGTAAATGTTTTATTTAATTTCCCAGACAAGAATAGAATTTTGAGTGAGAAAGGAAAAATGCTACAAAATGCTTCAAATTTAGAGACTAAATGGATGTGTTCCCTCAGATGATCAAGGGTTTCTTCTTTTTCAATTTTCTGGCTTTTTCCCCTTTCCTTCTAGGACTACTAGTTTCTTTAATAAAGTTGAGAATTCTTGCAAAGGGCCTTATAAACACGTGTTATTAGATTTTAAATCTGATTTGAAAGTGCCTCTCTCCTACTCCCTCTGAGTAAAGTGACCTTTTTAAATGGAGGGAAGTGGGTTTAGATGACAGTCATGATAAATGCGGTCATGTTCACTCAATAAAATAAGGCCCAGTGCATTTGAGGATAAATCAGTGAAATGTACAGCCCCACCTGTCTGTCTCCATCATTCATTTCCACTGTCACTTTCACAGTGGCTGATGGATCACAGTTGCTGTAAAATTAGACAGCCTTTAATCTCATTTCATCCTGATTAGCTTCTCTTTACCCTTTCCCTCTAACTCACTGACTGACACGCTAAAAGCTCACACTGGGCTGCATATGAACACGGAGTACAAACTTCTCAAATACCTTCTTGTGAGGGCAAGATGGTTTTTCACCTCTGGAGAAATCTGGAAATGACCAGGCATGTATTTGTTGTTATTTAAAAGATAATCAATAAGTGCAGTACTCAGTGCCATTTTAAACAGGTTGTTTGCTCTTGCTCACTGCCCTATTTATTTTGTTTCCCTTCAGATTTAATCAGAAGTCGAAGAAATTAGGTCTTTTGCAAAATTTTAACATTGATTTAATATAGATTTTCTTCTAATAAATTTAGGTGCATTTTACATTCAGAATATTTTCAGAGTTATTTGTATGTATTTATAGCTTCTCAATCCACAGCAACAATTCAGAAAAGACAATAATTCAGAAATGAGAATACTGAAATAATCAACAAAGAAATATAGTATGCAAGGTTTGAAAACAAGAGTAAAATGTATAGACATATAAGGATATCTTCAAGCAGTCTTTATATTAGGACTGCAAACACCTTCTTTTCTCTTATTTCAAAGGGTTCAATAGTTAGCTTGTATGCCATAGTTTCATTTGTTTGCAGAAAGCATAACAATAGGGGTAATCAAATGAGAAAGAGGCTTAAAAATAAATCATGTATTATTTCTTTCACTTAATTTCTGCTTGCTTGAATGGAAGCAAATGAATGGTAAGAACAAAACACAAGTATTATTATATTTTTAGAAGATTGTGCTTTATTATAAAGTTAGACTTCTGGTTAAAAGAAAAATAATAAAATGTGTCATTATTTGTAAGAT
The DNA here is from genome assembly GCA_026826555.1 of Tolypeutes matacus. Lineage (NCBI taxonomy): Eukaryota > Metazoa > Chordata > Mammalia > Cingulata > Chlamyphoridae > Tolypeutes > Tolypeutes matacus. The sequence goes on along the minus strand of JAKSZT010054515.1, from coordinate 9,444,153 downwards.
CTGGACATTTAATGGATCCAGAGTTTAAAGTAAATATTCAGAGTGGTGGTCATAAACTAAGTTGATTATCGTAGATGGTCTCTATCCCTCTAATGTAATTTATAGACTATAGTTGATGACAACATTGCAATGTTTTTGTAGCAAAAGCAAAGTTGGTACTATATTAATGCTAAAGTTCCAAAACACAAATATGGGGTTTGGTTTTATGAGATATGAATATGATTAAGCATTTTTTCTCTTTTTCATTTTTTTTTTCATTAATAAGGAGACCTTGACTATGCCATTGAACTAATCTGTGTTAATCTGTGTATCTTTCTGAATGCTAGAGGAACAACTGAGTTAGTAGTTGGAATTAGATGAGGTAAAAGTGCCTGGACAGAGCTTTTTAGGAGTCATGTTTCCATAACTCTTTGAGCTGACTTTTTCTATTATTTTTTTTTTTTTTTGAAATTAGTTATTTTTTTTCAAATGTGTTCAACCTTAATTGCTCATTGAACTCAATATGTACTCTGCCCCTATGGATTCAAGCTTTCAGCACCTATAGAGTTCAAAGCATTTTCCAAACAGATAAATCAAGGATTGAGGAGTCTAAAGGACATTCCGAGATGACTCTCTAGGTCTGCTGACCTAATTAATGGACTACACAAATCCACTGCCCATCCAATTTCTACATCATCCCAAAAATCAAGGATCTGTGTCCTCTCCCTTGTGGATAAAAGTTCAAGAACAATGAACATTCACAGTAAAAATGAATAAATAACTAAAATAATCAAAAACCTTAAAATCCTTTAGTAAGAAGTTTAAATGATCTGATTTGCTCTTTCAGAAGCTGTGCTGTAGATTTCATAGCTATGCAAGTTTCTAATTATTTTATTTACATATCTTAGCCTGCATAAGTGCATTCTGAAAAAAATAAAAGATAATTAAAACAAAATGAAATGAGATATATATCACCCAAAAAGAAGTCAGATGCAAGATCACCTATCTTCCTACCCTTCTCTCTCTCCCTCTCCTTCTCCCTCTCCCTCTCCCTCCTTCTCCCTCTCCCTCTCCCTCCTTCTCTCTCTCTCTCTCTGTGTCTCTCTCTCTTTCAGCATTGGCAAAAGAGCACAAAGTAAGAGCTGGCCCTGACTCATATTGATTTCGCACTGCACTGGTTTCTTAAGTGCTCTGTTGATCCGTGTCAAGCAATAAGTTCCCTGCCTGAACATGCACATCACCTCCCCATTTGTCCTCACCTAGATTTAAGGTGCCCATATGATGAGCTGAACAAGGACATCATTTTTCCTACTGATGTCATCGGGCCCAACCACTGCATGTGAGATGATAACTAATGCTGTGTAAGTTTACATTTACCATATGAAATTATAATAGCAGAGACACATAAGGCGACAGGGGCAGCCTGTTCTGGTACTGTGTGGCTCCCAAACGGAAATGTAAATGAGAACAAATGCAGAGAATCCTAGCTTCAGTCGGCTTTCTGAATAACACCCCCTCCTCACAGCCACCAGTTTTGGGCAGAAAGAAGGGAGAGACAAGGAGAATGGATATTTGTGATGGTCTTGACAGTTTTTATCTTTGTTACAGAAGAACTCCTAAGCAGATAGATAGAAAATGTGTGATTGTGCGGCTAATGGCATTGTACAGGAAATTAAGCGTATACATTTGGAGGAGGCATTAAATCAGCAGGACCTTAATTTAAAAACTTAAAACTGTATGGAAATTCAGCTTGCTCATTGCTGTGGAATAGAAAGCTACCAAGCTCCCTGAGTCTGTTTATAGAAAGATTGCCAGCAAACCAAGTTTGGGCAGAGCATCTTAATGGCTCAAAGTGGATTCAGGGTTATTTCCTCCAAGAAGTAGCCCCCAGCCCTGACCATTTGGGAGTGGCAGTCATTGTTTGGGTATGCCATCCATATCATGAGGCAGGTGGGGAGAGCTTAGGGAATCGAAAGCAGCATAACAGGTTGTTCTTGACTAATTCCTGGAATAACATTATGTAAAATTAATCAGAAGGGGTTGGGTTTGAAACTGCTGTGAACACACCACTGAGCCACGGTGTAAGGCTCTTTGGATTGGGGGGTGCTCTGCTCTCCTCTGCCTTCCAACTTAGTCTCACATTTTATACCTATTGGTGGAAGCAAACACCTAGTGAGTCAAGGTATCAAGTCCTAGGATGGAAAATTTCATATGTCTTTTTCTTCTTCTTAATTCCAGTTATGCCATACAACAGTGCCCACCACTGTGTCGTGGAGGTAGAAAACTTCTTGTTCGTACTGGGCGGAGAGGACCAGTGGAACCCTAACGGTAAATATTGAACAATGTAATAGTCCGTGTGCAGAGTGACAAAAACTAGTAGCATTCCATTTTTTAATTTCTCTGGAAAATATATTTCTGTGCAGCAGGGCCAGATGAAGTAGTCAGTGAATTGGGCTGACAGTTGGAGAGAGGTTCAATCATTGAGCTAGGAGAAGACATATGCAGCCGAGCATTCTTAGTTCATTGACTGTCTGGGGACTTGGCCCCTCTCCTCATCCATCCCCTGAGAAATGCCACAAGCATAAGCACAAACTCCCTAGAGAAAGGTACCAAGCTGCTGCTAAGACTTTGAACCACCTTCTCTACCACATTTCTCCCATTTTAGCAATGTAATAATGTGGTTGTGATAAATCAGCATTGTCTTGGTCGTGCTATTCATACTTTTACCCAAGTTATTTGGCAACATTTATTCCTTGAAACCCATTCTCATTGCTATACCTTTGGCAAGTGCTTCTTCCACACATTATCCACCATCATCCCCATTGGTGTGATTATTTTGTAAATTTGTCACAAAGATAAATTAAACGTTTTAACACACTTCCTAAGCGAAACACAAGGCGAACACTGTGCCTTGCAAATATACAAAATTATCGAGATATTTTTGGAGAGCCTGCACATGAAGGAGGAGTTGCAGTTGTAGCCTTCTGTGTAACAGAGATAATTATGACTGAGAAACCATAAAACAGCTTGCAGGTACACATTTTTACTTTAAAACCCCAGAACATCCAGCTGAAATTACATATACTGCATATATTTTATTGTGAATGCTCTCTTTCAGCATCTGCACTAAGGCAAATTATAGAAAATTGTTACATCTGTTCACTCTAGAAAATCTTAAAGGAAAACAATTCAGGCCACCCTCTAAGAACATTTCTTTTAAGAGAGGGGACATTCTTTCTCAAGACCTGCAGTTTTGTTGTTTTATATCTCTCTCAGTGTAGGAAAGGAGCCATTTCCTGTGCTTTGTAAGGAACAGATTTGGAACGGGAGCAAGAATAATACTTAATATCGCTCCTCTAACTCATTTTTGTAATGGCAGATTTGAAATGTCACCAGAAATTCTGATGTGCATACAACCCACTGTAGACTCCCCTTTTACTGTTTAATCACTCTTTGGAAGTGATTTGAACTGAATGGAACATTTATAAATAAACACACAATGCTACTGTGTTTATCTCAGCAAAGAATCTCCAGAACATTCTTGTTGAAGGCCAGATTAAAAAGCAAAGCATGACAAGACATGTACTGGAAAGTGCTGGTTCTGATTACAGTACTCTCTCAGCCCACCTCTCTCCCAAGGTGGAAAAGGCCTCTTGGTTCAAAAACTTAGTTTTCACACACAAAAATAGGAACTTCTCCATTCCTATGCCTCCGACCTTAATTAGCAACACAGAAAATTTACCCCCTAGGCTTATACAAAAGCAACTGCTTTTGCTGTTCACTTTCTATCAGAAACACAGCTGAGAGAATTGGGTGGGGGGTAGGAGAGAGGTTAAAGGACATATCCATTCCTTTCATCTAGAGAATCAAGATTTTATCTTTGAACTAATTCAGACCCTCACTAAAGCTTTGAGGGCCCTTGGACCACACTGATTTGCCTCCCCCAGCCTCTGGGAGGAGCAGCAATTTGGCATTAAGCCCTCAAGGAATATGTTACTAGAAAAGACCATACAGAACACAGCGTTGCATTTACTGTAGGAAGGTCACTGAGGACGCCTTTCATTATTATCCCTCAGTGTACTCCACACAAAACTCACATGACAAATTCTTATCAGACCAAAATACTGAGGCATTGTGTGCTTTTGAAAATTATTACTACTGCTAATCAAGGGAGTTATTGAGTCTCTTCTATTTGCTTTAGCCACCAAGAAACTAAGAATTTAATTTTAGGACAACTTTAATTACTGTATCCTAACTTTCCTTTTAGTCTTGATACGCATTTGAACTTTCCTCAATTTGTCTTGAGTCTATTCTCTCTCTTTATTTTCTATTTTATTAGATTCATTGAATTCAATTGAGTTGCATCTTCTGTGGAATAGGGTAGGATGTAAATAAACAAAGAAAGAAAACTAAAAGCCAGTGTATGAAATAATATTAAGTAGGAAGCTAATCATAATAAAAAGTCAAAATCCACATCTTTCATGCTGGCCAAGGACCTGTTTTCCAGACCATGGATTACAGAAAAGGACATACTAGAGTGAGGAGGAAAGAGGAAGAAGAGGAGGAGGAAGGGGGGTGAGGAAAAAGAGGAGGAAGAAGCAGAGGAGGGGGATAAGGGGGCGGGGGAATGGGAGAAGGAATACCTCCAGTAGGTCCTCCTTAATGAACAAAAATGTCTGAAATGAAAAATGAGGTGTTGGGTCTGAGGAAAACTACTCAGGACACTGCTCAATATATTTTAATGACTCTGTGGAGTAGGTATTAGTCTCTAAATTTTACTATGAAGAAACTGCAGATGGCACAGAGTCTGGCACATAGTAAAATCTAAATAAGTAGGAAGACCTGTGTTTACCACATATGAAAATAAACCATAATATAAGTTTCATATTAAAATACCATTAACTCTTCAAAACACCTCTATGAAGTCTCATTATCCAAATTTTGCAAATGACAAAACTGCAGCTAGAGAAATTAGGTAAATTGCCCAAGGTCATTCAGATAGTGAGTGGCAAAGAGAATTTGAACCTATGTCCTTTGACTTCCAAGCCCACGTTTTTAACCACTTTATTATCCTGCTTCCAAATTTTTATTGGGAGAGAGAGAGGGAAGTTGAGAGAAAGTTTAGTTGCAACTGGTCCTCAAACTCTCCTGTCCTTTCTCCATACCATGTAAAAGTTAATGGGTGATAGTAACTCATATTTGTTCAGCTTCAAAGAAAATGGTCTTATATAAGCAATTTTACCCATATTCTTATTTCACATAATATATTTATATTTCATATAATATATTTAGTTCATAATAGTGCAAACATAGTGTTTGTCCTTTTGTGCCTGGCTTGCTTCACTCAACATAATGTCCTCCAGTTTTATCCCTGTTGTCATATGTTTCACTACTGCTACCTAATATTCCATCATGTGTATACTCCACAATTTGTTTATCCATTCATCAGTTGATGGACACCTGGGTGGTTTCCAGCTTTTGGCTATCGTGAATAACACTACTATGAACATCGGTGTGCAGATGTCTATTCGTATCATTGCTCTCAGCTCTTCTGGATATATACCTAGCAATGATATTGCCGGGTCCCATCGCAAATCTATATTCAACTTCCTTAGGTACTGCCAAACTACAAAATGTAACATCAGACAAAAAAAAAAAAATACACTATACTAAGTGAAGGAGACCAGACACAGAGTACTACATACTGTATGATTCCATTTATATAAAATATAAATATAAATCAATTTATAAAGATGAAATTAGATTAGTGGTTATGTAGGGCTGGGGAAGGAATATTAAGGGGTGTGGAGTCTTTCTTTTTGGAGTAATGAAATTGTTCTAAAATTTTTGAGATAATGAAGGTACAACATTGTGATTATACTAAAAGCCATTGATTATACGCTTTGATAGATCATACGATATTTGAATATATCTCAGTAAAACTGCTTAATAAATAAATAATTGTGCAAGAATAGCCAGAAATAGCAGCTATGTACAGCAGGGGAAACAGAGAGAGATTGAGAGGTGAAGAATTTTCTTGTTTGTTTGTTTGTTTGTGTTTTTTGTTTATTATTGAAATAATGAAAATGCTCTAATAATGATTGAAGTGATGACCACATAACTATGTGATTATAACAAATACCATTGATTGTACACTTTGGATGAATTGTATGTTTATTAATATGTATCAATAAAATTGATTTGTTTTTTAAAAAAAGAAATGCAGTAAGGATAAATCAGAAATTAATGAAAATATTTTGTCAACAGTGTTGGGTTAATGGTATGGATAGGATAGGATTGGAAAGGAGATTTTTCTGCATATACTTTGTAAAATAAAATTTTGCCACTGCAAAAAAAAAAGTTAATGGATGTATTTTTACTTATAGAGACTTAACTATACTCTCTTCCCCTCCTTCTCACCCTCCACGTCCCGCAGGTCCCAGCATAGGTAAATGGGTTTACAGCATAGCAAAACCTTACTCTCACAGGTGTCCCTAGAGGACTGGATGACCAAGTCATCTCTGGGTCTTATTCCAGAATAGCCAATCTAAGCCAAAGCTGTTTCTGAAAGAAAACCTTACCTTAAGTATCAATTTTATAAATACAAAGTTAAAGATCGAAATCAAAAGGTGAGCTTTCTTTCCTAACTCTACGGTACATTCTACAGGCTTGCATTTCCATAGTCCACTCAAGTTCCCCGTTTCCCCCATCACTACCACCACAAAAATCGCCAACCTTGTGAGTAAAAAAAAAAAACAAATTCTACATTGTTCTCCATGGAGATAATACAAAGACATGAACAAAATCCCATCTCCCAATGCCATACTCTCCGTCACTCACTACACTGCCTTAATAAGTAATGGTGCACCATAATAACCAAAGGGATCTCTACGGGATCCAAATTCAACCTTTAACTCTCACCTATCACTTGATTGAACTTTCTTGTACCTATATAGTTAAACTTTGTTTATCCTTTTTGCTATCTTTTAACATTACTTGATGTCTGTTATTCTATTTATTATTTTTTTTATAATTGTGCATTAATATATTTTATTTTAGACATGAAAACTTGTGAAATTTCATTTTAGTCATTTCTTGTTTTGTTTTTTTTTTGTTTGTTTGTTTGTTTTATTGTGGGTAAAAATCAAATTTTTCACAATACATACCAATATTGTAAAATGATATATAAATATATATGCATATATGTGCATTTGCTTACATAAATGTTATATATATATATATATATATTTTTTTTTTTTTTAAGGTGCTTAGATTACCTAGATATTACACAGAAATTACAGGGATTCCCATGTTCCCCACTTCCCACACCTCCCACAACATCCCACACAAACATCCTTCATCAGTGTGGCACATCACCCGTAATGGATATACACATCCTGGGGCCTTGCCACCAAGCATAGACCACAGTTCACATCGTAGACCACACTCTCTCCCACACAGTTCTGCATGGTATATGCTGATGTAAAATGGTCTACATCTGTCGCTGCAACACCACTTAGGACAACCCCCAAGTCCCAAAAAAGCCCCTGTTTTTCAACTGCCCTTCCCCTCCCTACCCCAAAAGCATCCAGTGGCCACCGGCTCCACCTCACTGTTATAATTTCTTCCATTGCTTGAATCACAATATGTCTACAACAGAATACCATTAAGTCCACTCTAGTCCATAGCTCTTCCCCCAATCCTGAGGGGACTGGGAAGGTGACGTCCACTCCACCTCCAAGTGAGAGATGGCTTATATCCCATAGATACAGGGGATGGGATTATCCTGCCTGCAGTTGCAGGCCCTCTCCATTCCCTGGGATGGCCTAACTCCTACCCTACAGCTCAATGGACTATTTATTATTAAAACGTCATTACAAGCATCTTAAAGGAAGATTTTAACTTAATGCACAATATCTTTCCCATACACAATTGCTTTTGATTTCTCATTCAGTCTTTATCCATGTGAAATACATAACTATTTAGCTTTAGTCAGAGCACATATGCAATTATATTGTTGTCCCTTTTTTCCACTTGGATTATCTGTCTTTTGTCCCTAGAAGCAGAGCCTGGGACAGGTATTCCAGTGTATACGATTTATTGAGGTTGTGTTCTCCAGCAAAAAGGCTGAAGGAAACAGAGTAGGGCAAGACAAGAAGCTAAGCAAGGATGTGATCTCATCTAGAATGTAGCTTCAGCCTCGTTGCATTGCACGGAGAATTTGTTACACCTCGAAGCAAGCAGGCCAGCCTTTTGAATTCCTGTGTCAATTAGTCATTGGCTGAGACCTCCCCTCAGGTGGGGAGCTGGGGTGGGCAGTGAGGCATTCTGTTCAGCTGAAGGCATTTCTCCAGAGAGGGAACAGCCGTGAGCATGAGCTGTCAACTCTTACACCACTTGGTAAAGGTAATCCAAGGTATTCACCATAGCATTCACCACATTCCCTTAAACATTTTCCATGTAGCTTTGTATTCCATCTATCTGGTCAACCATAATTGATTTTTTTTTTTTTTTTTTTAGTATTAATATTAGTATTTATTGAGTAATCGTTATTTGCAAGGAACTTTTCCCAGCACTGACCTGAATCATTCCACTTAATCCTCACAACCACCTTATGAATCATGTTCCATATTGCTCTAGTTTCACTAGAAGACTAAGCCTATAGAGGTTAAAAAACTTGCCAGGATGCACAGCTTGTAAGAAGCTGAGCTGATTCTAACACAGGTCTGTCTGGCTCCAGAACCTAAGTCTTTAACCGCTATACTACACTGCCATTTACTTAAACTTACGTATTTGTTTAGATATTTTAAAAACAATCATGCTTTTGCCATTGATCTTCTGAAATTAAATCAGTATTGCATCACAGAGGAAAGTAGTTTCTACTCACTTATGAAGAACTCTTCATCATTCCCCACTTAGAAATATATAAAGGGCTCAATCGTCTCAAAAATATGGGATTATCATATCATATTAAAATACCTCATGCAATTAAAATTAATACAAAAACTTATAAAAATCCTATGCTAATATATAACATGTTTTAATTTCATTGCTGGCAGGGAGAAAAATTAATAATCCATATGTTGTTATTATGTATATATCGATTCCAAAGATGAAGGCTTAAGTTAACATTATTTCTTCTGAACATGATACCTAAGATATACTTCCTTGAATGAAATATAAAATTGTAAATTTTACAACATACCAAAAAAACACAAATATGATTTTATTTATTGATGGTCTTGCTTACAAGACCAAAGTCTGAAATCAGAAAACACATTAGTTACTGGAAATATAAGCAGGATACATATATAGGTTTTTCTTCTCATCTGTAGATATTAACTCCTATTAACTCCCTTCAAGTCTTTAGTGCTAGGAATGCATTATAATATTTTAATAGAGATGCATAGATTCTACCAGTGCCCCAACTTACAGAGACCTAATTTACATTTGTCACTTACTGATGAATGATGCCAAAACAATAGCCCTCAGGCCACTTCCTCTCCTTCCCACTACCTTTCCCTCTACCACGGGCTGGAAATTGCCACCCCTTACTCCATTTCTCCCATCACCCAAGTGCTAGTCAACAATAGTAACTGGTGATAGAGCATGAGAAGAAATGGGTGAAGAGTCAGAAAGAAAATGAAACAGATGAGAAGAAACTGAAAGCATGAAACATAATCTAAAATTCCATTATCAAGCTCCTGGTAGGGCCTCAATAGTAGCCACAAGAGAAGAAAGAATAACCTCCATTTTATCTCATCTTCCTCACTGCACCAAACTCAATTCTTCTGAGGCTTATTATCCTCGCTGTATCTCCTTTGCCACCTCCAGAACTCCTTCCCTCTTTTTGTGCCCCCAAGTCTCCATCCCTTCCCCCCTTCCACCCTATTGACCCTGCCTCTGGAAGCTCCTTCCTCCTCACCCCCTCCTCACTCCAGTCCCTGCTTAGCCTTTTCTCTGGGCCAAGGCCACTACCATTTAAGACCAGAGGTGAACAGGCTGCATCTGTCACCACTGCTCAGCATGTGAAGGCCCTCTCTGCCCCATTCCCAGGAAGAGGCAGATTGTCTTCTGCCAAATGAAATTTCTAAAGCAAATTTCATATAGAAATATTCATGGGCATGGTGGGCAGCTTCTACATTCCCATTAACAGCATTAATCTTCAGATGCATTTGGGAATTAACCTTGGAATCTGTCAAAGATAATATTGTTTAGATGGGAAAATGATTGCAAATTCCACAAAAACTCACTTATAAACCAACTCTAAACATAATCCTTCCTTTAGTTGAAGTCTGCCTATGTAAAATCCAAGCCTCCGGAATCATCTTCACCATTAGTATGCTGATTCCTTTCTGTATACCCCAAGTAAGACTCAATTTACCACTGCACCCCGACCATCCAAACCTTTCCACATGATCCCTGGAACTCATGATCTCACATCAATAAAATCCCTACAATTCTTAAATTCTCCTCAGAATGGTCCTTTCAACTTCTTGTCTAATCAAAACTTGGTTATCCTCTGAGAGTACTGCTTTCCCAGCCACCCTCTCTAGTGGGGACTGGTTTTTGTTCCCTTCATACACTTCACGCATCACAGCATTGCCTCTTCATTGCCACTTGCAGACCCTTGAAACTCCAGCCACTTTAAAAGATGTCTTCAAATTATGCCAACCGCTGTCCCTTTATGTGGTGGTTATCCACTGTTTTCCTGGTAATGGCACTTCATTCCGTAAGGATTTGGAAACTCTCTACCGCCATTCCTGTAATCTCACCAATGAATCAACCCATCTAACATGCTAGACTCGGTTCCTTCATGCCTCTCTTCCCCCTCGTTTTAGCCCCCCCACTCCTACAGTCATACACAAGATTTTGCCATTCCCAATTGTTGCACCATCTGCCAAATATCAATTTCAATAATTTGTCTTGAGCAACAACTCCAATATTTCTAACCCTCTTCCTTCAGTCATTCTACTCCAACAACTTTTCTACCTTGCCTGAATCCTCAGTTCCTTCAACTGACTATTGTCCTTCAGTCCCTCATATCCTTACTTCCCTCCTTACTGAGCTTAGAGTCTACGGCTCATCCTATAATCATTCTAGTGCTCACACCTGCCTCCTTCAGAACCATCTCTCCTTCCATTGTACTTGCCTGCCAAAGCCATGGTCCTAGTTAAACCCAACATTTTTCTACTTCCCTGCCCATGAGTGATGAATCATGGAGATAGAAAACCACTCAGCTACTCTGACTACTAATCAACCAAGCTGGCTACTAGTTAACCCCACTCAATTTCCATGGTCAATGTACTCTCCCATCCTCTCAGATAATTGTTTCATACCTTCTCTCTCCTCAAATTCCTCCTTCTCCAAAACCCCCATACTCATTTTCAGCTAATGGCCTTACTTCTTAGTTCAAGGATAATAATAAGCAGTGAAAAAAGTAAAATCAGCATCTTGCTACTACCAGATCTATTCACTTACCTCCATCACTACTCAGATATTCTATCTTTCATCCTATTGTTGTTTATGCTCCAGCTAAGGTCTATTTCTAATTCCTCTCTTGCCTGCTCAAAGACTGTGCAGTATTTCCCAACTTAAAAAACAAACAAACAAGCAAAAACATCTTCCCATGATCCTATATCCTCCACCTATAATTTGCTTGTTTTTATGGCAAAATTCTTATCTATCCTCTGGCCTCCTCTTTCTTACATCTTTTTGTCTTTTCCATTCAGGCTTCCAATGCCATCAATCCACCGAAGCAACACTTGTGAAGGCCACTAACAACCTTGATGTTACCAAACCTTATGGCCAATTCTCAGTTGCTCACCCCTTCTTTTTGAAACACTTTTTTGACTTGGCTCCCACTCTTCTAGTTTTCCTATCTATGACTGTTCTTTGTCTTTGATGGCGTTTCCTATTCTTCCTTAGGGCTCATTCCCAGAACTCATTACCTTCTATCTCCATACCATTTCCCTAGATGGTTTCATCCAGTCCCATAATTTTCAATCATATCTCTGGGTTGTTTACTCCTGAATTTCCACCTGCAGCCTCATTTACCCAGTGCCTACCAGACACTTGCACTTTGAGATTCTATAGGCCTCTCAAGATTAAGTCCAAAAAAAAAAGAGCTCATGACTTCTCTCCCCAACCTTCAACCTACTCTTCCCTGGTTTCCCCGACTCAGCAAATTGTATGACCTTCCTTCCCATTACTCAAGCTAAAAACTTGACAGCCATCCTTAATTACTCACTTTTTCTCATAACAATATTCAGTCCGTCAGGAAATTCTACTGGCTATACTGTACCAAATCTGATCATATCTCACTACCTGTGCATTCATTCAAGCCACCATCATCTCTTGCCTTGACTATTTCAGAAGCCTCCAGATGGTCCGTCTCCCTCCTCAGTGGCCTCTCTACAGTCCATTCTTCACACGGCAGCCAGAGTGATCATTTTAAGAAATAAATTAGACCAGGTCCCTTATTTGCTCAAAACCTTCCAATGGCTTCCCATTGTTCTCATAACAAAATGCAACATACTACATGAGTTCACAAAGTACATTGTGTTCTGGACCTTGACACCCCTGTGAATGTGTCCCTGAGTGTTCTTGAATGTCCCTAACTCATGGCCAGCCCATGGACTTTACACCTGCTTGCCCAAGGCAAGTGTAAACAGGCTCATTCCCCACATGTTTGCATGGTTTGCAGAGAGCATATTTGAGCAGGTGACCATATTAGTTAAACTGGCCTCTCCTCTATGAATCCCTGGTTTCTTTTTCTTTATAGCATTTTTCTCTATTTAATAATATATTTTGTTTATGTATTTATAAGGATAGGAACTTTGTATGCCTTGTTTACTGATATTTTCCCAAAGCATGTTCAATATATATTTATGCAATTAATAATTGTGATGTGTATATATGCCTGTGTGAGCACACAGACACACAACCCCATCTGTTTACCCTGTGGTAAGGTTTGGTAGCCTGTATCTCAATGTTTAGTTACACATATATGAACAAAGGCAGACTTGAGAGTTGAGGCCTCAGGTGTTTTAGCTGATTGTCATCTCAGGCGCTCCATGGAAAATGCAACACACTCGTTTGCTTCCATTTCTTGCTTTGATGACAATCTATATGTAAAGAAGGATTCATTTTAATACCTTAGAGGCATTACTGTGCTTCTTGGGCTCAGCAGAGGGATAAGCTGATGAACCAGCTCTGAGGACTCATGTTTCCTATTTCAGTAAATGTACTTGTGATACGTCACAGCAACTGGGTTTCCCCAAGTACACACACCACGTACATGACAGGCCTAGAATAAAACTGATTTCCTAATGCAGACTCTTAAACGATGATTGTTACTATTTCTATGGGGCCGGAGCAGACTGTCCCACTGCCAGAGTTCTTAGATGGTTAACAAAAGGCTCTAACCAGAAAAATGACAAGGTAGTCTCTGGAACTGATAATTTATAGACAACAATTTCATGTTTTTAAAATACAAAACACCAACACACAGATGCGTTTACCCTAATACTGTGACAAAAACTGGTTTGGAAGATATACTTGCTTTTATCAGCATGACTGATTTATTTTTGTGTCAACTCATTCCAAAAACAGCAAAAAGGAAAAAGGAAACACATTTGGGATAGCACATTTATTCTTCTCCTGACTTATAGAGGTTTTCCTTGTTTAATTCATCTGTTTGTTAAATCCAAGAATAGAGACCTCCTATAAAATACTATTAAATGTGTAAAGCAGCAAAGGAACCTAAGTTTTAAGTGTCTCAAATATATTTTCACAGGAAAGCACAGTACAAATTTTGTCAGTCGATATGATCCCCGATTTAATAGCTGGATTCAACTTCCACCTATGCAAGAAAGGTAAGCATTTATTTCTTGTGCCTGAAACGTTTGTGGCTCCTTTATAGGAAGCTTGGGTTCTGAAAAGTTTTCCATGATAAAATAGGGAATGCTAAACAGAGTCAATGAAAGACATACGAGGCAAATTATGGAGCTTGGCCCAGCCAATTTAGATTAACTGCCTTGTTAACTAATGGAAAAAAGTAGTCAAATAAGTCCATTATTTGTCTTCATTGCAAAAGAAAATAAAAAATTGTGTGACTAGTCTTCTTTTATTATATTGCATTGTTATTTTGTAAGCAGAGCTAAAATCTCACTGGCTATCCCACTATTCTCAGTGATAATATATTTAAATCCTAAAACTGAAATATTAAACACCATGCTCACAGTGATAGGCATTTCAATACAGAAATTTCAATATCAAAGATTTCAAGTCAAACTGACTCAAGTAACTTACATTTGCCTCCCCAAGCATCTTATCAGACAGTCAAAAAAAAACATCTTATTTGTTTTTAGTTGTTCATCTTTAATTGTTTTGCAGTGTCATTTCATTTCTATACATAGTGCTGATCTCAGCCAGCCTAGCTCCAAAAGGACAAGATGGCTGTTATATTTACATATTTTTTTGTCTCTCCCGGCTGTTTACCTACACATGAGACCATGTGTGTATCAAATTTACATGCTAAAATTTGAACACTTCGTTCTTTTCAAATAAAATCTGGACAGCCTCTTGAACAAATTCTCCAATTTGGTAGTGGCATAGCTGCAAGCTACTTCCTGTTCTCAGCTGAGTTAAGGAATCTGCAGCATTCTTTCCCTTTCCTATTTCCCTCATGAACCCTCACCTTCACATCTCCATTTTTTTAAACATCCAAATAGACTACACTGAGATCAGATTAGATCCTTAATCTTAAATTCCAATTTAAAAGGACATTTTCAGACAATACCATTCATTCAGAAATGTACAGAACTGCAGCGTGACAGTGTAAATTTATGCTAAAAGAAACTCAATAATTAACTTTCTATTCTATATAAGTATATTAAAATTCTCTTCCAGGAGACTACAAGGTCTACACAAAAAGTTAGGAGACACAATATATTATAAAGGCCACAGACATGGTTAAGAAGGTCTGGTCCAAAGGCATCTCAAGAAGATACTCTAAAATCAATTACTATCCTTACAAGCTTCTCAATGAATTGTAAGCCTCTGATGTCTTTCTCCAGTAGACCCTGTTTCTCTCTTTCAGGGGTTATTTCCTGGTTGCTGTTATTTGTAGCTGTGTCACTTTGCCCTTTACTCAAGACCACTTGAAAAAGTTTTATTTAAAAAATTATTGTAAAAATAAAGATCAATAATATGTATGAAATGTCAGCATCTCATCAAAATGGCCCTCTTTGCTGGGGGCTGTTCACCATGATAATTAACCTTCACGCCTTCGGCTTGGGAGGCATAGCTCACGTCGCGGTCAATTATCTCACTGTAGAGCCCCTAAGGATGGGAAGTATTGCTGAAAAACCTAATTAGTAATTTTTTTAAAGTGTGTATTGTTTACTTGATAGTCTATAATGACTTCCTCTGAGGCACTATGGCCTATCATTGCAGGGTCCTACTTAGACAATTTTTAGCAGCTCATTGACCTGATAAAAAGACCTGCCATGGTCTGTCGGCACCCGGCAGCCACCGTTGACAGGATGGACTGTTTAACGTTTCTTTCTAAGTCATTATGGTATATCATGTCAGATCCCTAGTAAAAGAAGTTTATTTTTTATTTTTTATTTTTTTAGATTTAGAACAATCAACTCGATAGACCAAATAAAGAGCTCCTTACAGAGCTGAGTGGGAAAAGGCAGATCTCACAAATGCCCAGTCAATCTTCCAGCTTCTGATCTCCTATGGGTTTGTTGACCCAGGCAGCAATCCATAACTGAAAATGAAATTTTGCTGTCATAGCAGTACTTCCATTCAAAGCAGCAAACAAGATTAGTTTTCAGTGTGGCTTAATTAGCAGTACGAACAAAAAAAAAGAAAGAAAAAGAAGACACTAAAATATATGAGACCGTTTTGAGATAAAAAAAAGTTTCTTGAAGCATTTGAGTTAATTTATTTTGCATTTTGTAGATCATGAATCAAATTCACCAGAAGTTTCTCACCTACCCCCTTACTGTTACCAAACTGCTGAGAAGTTAAAACTGTGCTGAAAAGTTACCAACCTAGTTGCAAATACTAGAAAGAGGTTGCGAACCACCTCTGGGATAACCCACTAATAGAGAATGGCTGGACAGATTTCAAGGTTGTGTTTCCAAAGAGGTATAGTAATAGTGCAGGAGAGCCTTCCGGTTCAGCAGAAAACGGCACATGACCTCTAGGCTAACCCAGTCATAGGCTCAACTCATGAATTGCATGCCTGCCGGCTATGAATTTTACTAACTGAAATGATTAAACAAAAACAAATGTAAATGTACTGTTGATGAATTGTTTTGGTCCCAGATTTAGGATATAATTCTTCAGGAAGAGGGGAAGGGCAAAATGAAAACTCAGTTCAATAGAAATGTTTTGGTTAATTTTAAAATTGTTCAATAAAATGTAATTTAGGCATTATTCCTATGGAGATCTTAGTCTAGAAAACTCATCTTGGGGGAGAAAAAAAAAAAGACAGTGTAGACAGTAAAAACAAAGCATTGTTTCTCCTCCCGGAGTAAGTGAAAGATTAGAAATAAATACATCAAAAAAAGTTCCCAATTTTAAATATTTTGTCACTTAAAGTCTTACCAGAAACAATGCAAGACAATAATACTCTGTTTGAAAATCTGTTGTTGTTGTTGTGTTGTTTTAAGCTGATGATGAAAGTTAAAAATTCAATCTGGGATAAGATTTTGACCATCCGAGGTCCCAGAAAGGACTCATGAAGACTTCTACAATAAGCAGGGTTCCAAGTATGTTTGTATGTAGAAGTTATTGTTCATGTTTTTAATTTATTTCAGAAACATTGAATATTGCCTCTGGAGGGAGGCGTGGGGTATGAACAATTTTAAATTCAAATAGTACAACCCTGTTATGGAATCGTCAATAATCTTGAACTTACTTTTTCCACCAAAAAATTAAATTAAATTAAAATAGCCTTAATCAGGCGAGCTGTTCTTGAGAGGAAGAAGAGCAGGGGGCTTGCCAAGAAAATTTCAGGTATGGTGAGATTTTAGCCTAGGGCAAATATTCACAGTTGCTGACAGTCCATTAACTATCAGGTGTTTCTATATTGCATTTCATGAACTCTCACTTTGGGCATGCAAGGGAATAAGTCAGAGACTTGAAATCTTCGCTATTGAAATGTCTACATAAAAATGCACTTTTAGTCAGGAAGTGAAACCTACTGATTTTTTCCCATTTAGATCCTAACAGTGACACTGTGTGGATAAAGCTAGGAGTACACATGGAGCATCATATTAAGAATGCCTTGGCTAAGAGAAAGCAAGTTCGGACAGGCTAACACAATGTCACAGTGAGGAAAGAACCAAATAATAAAAGTGAAAAAATGAAATTCAGACTAGATAAAAGGAGTTCACACTACCAAAGAGAAATCTTTCTCTTCTTCTTCACAATCTAAACTTAAGTCGAGACCTTTCATACTTGCAATGATTAATGGGCATTTTCTCTTCTAAACTTGTACTGCACAGAAGAACTCTCCATTACCACCTTTCTACCCACAGTGTCCAAATTATTTAAAAATGGCTCATTGATGAAATAAGTAAATTCATTATTTCAGAGGCTCCAGGACCTGCCATAGAAAAATATGGACGAGAGTTACCTACCTACCCTTGTGTCATAGGGCAAATAAATATCTTTGTTATGCTAGGACAGATTTTTGTAGACATGTGTCAGTCTTTTTAATGAAACATTTTAACTTGAGAAGGTAAAATTACTGATAAAATAATTTTGACCTACCATATTCATTGAGAGAGCAATTGAAGGAACCAGTGATCCATCTGTATTCACTTAATTTTGCAGCTTTTAAAAAACCTGATAGTATATTTAAGTACAGTTTTGGTCCTCTATGCAAGGAATTCACATATGCATAAACATATATACATATACAACATTTTATTACAATTTCAGAGCTTCCTGGACCCTCAGATACCATTGACTGTGATTAACAGCCTCTACTTTATGAACCCTGACTCCTCTGCTCTTTATTTTCCTTCCTACTTTCTCTCCTCTTTTTCTGTTATTATTGTTCTCTTCCTTTTAAATTTTTCACAGTACATATTTCTTTCAAAGTTATCCAGAAATACATAAAAAACAAACGTAGCTAAATATTATTCTAAAATTATCAATAATGGTTAACAATTCTGGAATATCAAAAACTACTTGAATACATCACCATCAATCATAAATTCCATACCTATATGATAACAAATCATCTGAACATAAAGAATTGAATCATCACTTAAATACTATTAGGAAAAGTTTATATACAAACATCTTGATGGCTGATTTTTTTTAAAAACTTTCCATCCAGATAATATTAACTCACCTTTCTTGAGCATTAACAAAATGCTGAACACTGTACCAAGTACTTTGCATATGTATTCACAAATGGCCTGGGGAAGACGGTGCTAGTACTATCCCCATGTTACAGCAGAACAGTCTGAAGCTGAGTAACATGTCAAAGACCACACCCATAGTAAGTAACATAGTCAGGAAATGTGACTCTGCAGACTAAACCGTTCATCTAGGTGCTATAGCCTGCCTCCAAAGGGGTTAATACTTTGTAAAAAGAACCTGGAAATTCTCCAGACTATATAGGTTTACCTGTTAAAAACTTCCAGGGCTCCTCTTCTTGCTACTGACATTGCACGAGTCTTGTTATTGCTTTTTATGGGGACCATTAATTGAAAAAACAAGAATTATGTTCGTGAATTATGTTGGCACTTAACAACTATACTGATTTGGTATTGGACCACATATTATATTAAAGTATATTAAAGTATTAAAGTATATTATTCCAGGTGGGAAGCAGATGTGGCTCCCGTTTACCATATGGGAGGCCCCAGGTTCGGTTCCCGGGGCCTCCTGGTGAAGGCAAGCCCGCCCGTGCGGCGTGGTGGGCTGATGTGGCAAGATGATGCAACAAAG
Organism: Tolypeutes matacus; assembly: GCA_026826555.1. Lineage (NCBI taxonomy): Eukaryota > Metazoa > Chordata > Mammalia > Cingulata > Chlamyphoridae > Tolypeutes > Tolypeutes matacus. Next base: position 9,425,187 of record JAKSZT010054515.1, on the reverse strand, counting down.
GGAGACAAGTAGAAAAACACACAGCAAATGGACACAGCGAGCACAAGCAGCAAGGGGGGATAAATAAATAAATAGATAAAATCTTAAAAAAAAATAAAATAAAATAAAAAAATAAAGTATATTATTCTAGTACTATCAATGAGAAAAACAAGCAAAGGACCAGCCTTGCTTAAGGTTACAACTGAGTCATCCTAACTCCAATTTACCAAGGCCTCTTTGAACCTTTAATCTCCCTTGGTACCTGTATCTTATTAGTTAACAAGTCTTACATCTTCTTCCTTTAAAATATATTTTACATCACTCTTTCCACTTTCTACTAACACCCTAGTTTAAGTCCTCAGTATCTCATGCCTAGATTTTGATTTATCTCGGAATTTGTTTCCCTGTCTCCAATCCTTTCAGCACAGCTTGTGTCTTTTGCCTTCGATGGCAAAGCTGGCTAATTTAGGCAGTTGGCTATCTAGAAAAGGGAATCAAAAAATATCCTAAAGCCTTGTAAGAATCAGCACAAAAAACTCCTTAGGTTATATTTCTATAACTGGTTATATAAGAGCAAATTTGGATCATTTTATGCAAGTCACAAAAGTTGCTCTATTTGCTGTAGTATTGGGGGGGGGGGGAGAAAAAAAATGATAATTGAAGAAAATTTTGATGATGTAGTTCTCTTATAAATTGGGAACAATGACCCTTGAAGGACCATAAAGTAAGTGAATGTCAAGATAATTTATTATTGTTACATTATCTTCTTCATTTTTCACTTTGTTGTACTGAGCTGTGATACCCTTACAAGGTACCAAATACCCCAAACATTAATGAACACTCTAACAGTGTATAAAATGCAAAATACAAAGAGCTGACAAATTTCTCCTTTACTAGACTTTAAATATCAAAAATTCTGACTACATGGGCAATAAATATGTTTACTGTACAAGGCCTCAGATTTACAAGGTAGCTATGCGAGTACTTCCAAAAGTTTGTACTTCTTTCTGAAGCGGGAGGGACTTCCCCTAACTGGGTGGTCCTTATCCTATTTCAAAAGGTAACATTTCACAGTTCCCTTTGTGATTTATTGTGGATTGTTGTTTTCATTGTAGAAGAGCCAGTTTCTATGCATGTCGGCTGGACAAACATTTATACGTTATTGGTGGAAGGAATGAAAGCGGCTATTTGTCCAGTGTGGAATGCTATAACCTAGAAACAAACGAATGGCGTTATGTGTCCTCTTTGCCACAGCCTTTAGCAGCTCATGCGGGAGCAGTGCATAGTGGGAAGATATACATTTCAGGCAAGTCATTCCTCCATTTCCTGTTACAAAGTTCACTTCCAAGGCACTTTCTTGACTTGTATGTATATCTTTAATTTACAGGGGGTGTTCACAATGGAGAGTATGTCCCATGGCTTTACTGCTATGACCCCGTAATGGATGTCTGGGCTCGAAAACAAGATATGAACACAAAACGCGCAATCCACACTTTGGCTGTAATGAATGATCGCTTGTATGCAATTGGAGGAAATCATCTGAAAGGTCCTTTTTTTTTTTTTTTTTTTTTTTAATCACAATAACATTTGCATCTCCCGTCTCTTGCTAAGGGGGTTTCTCGTTAGATAATCATAGTTAACCAAGTAAAAAACATGTTGACCAAATAAAATCTACTCTGTGTAAATTAGCAGTACCCTTGAGCAAGCACTTACTTGGGCTTTTCTGCAGATAGGATTATTTTTAAGTTACCATACACATTAAAGAAATGAATAATGAAGTCTACAGAAAATAAAAAACGGGAGCATTAATAACTGAAAAGCACAATTTGTCGTAACAATGAATTCAGTAAAATAAATTAGCCGTTATCACCAAAGTTGTGGTAATGGATTTTTTCTCCAGAAATTGTTTTTTAGCAGTAATCATAAAGAACTTTAAGACATAGCTGCACAAAGAAGCTAATATGTGGTTTCTCCTAAAGAAAACATTTAGTAGAATTTTGAATCTAAATTTAGAATTATTTATTTTAAGATTGAATATCAAACCATCTAAGATTCCCAAATCCTTCTGTTTTTTTTTTATTATTATTAAAATGTATTTAAAGCATAATATTTTTAGAACCATATTTTGGGTCCTTTCCTCCACATTTATGTATATGACTGCAACATTTTGTACTTATGAAATACATGTGGATAACACTGAATTTGACAGAGAAGTGGAGAGACCTGTGACATTAAAAATGTCATTGAACTGCTTTGGCCTCAGTTTCCTCATCTGAAAATGAAGATACTGGTCTAGTAGATCTCTAAATTCTCCTCCAGCTCTGACATTCTATGATCCTTGAAATTGAACTAGATGGGAAGCAGGCCGTTGAGCTATGGTAGATTAGGCCCATCCATGTATTATTTATAATATATCCATTTTTAAAAAATAGATTAGACATATAATTTTTTTCCTGATATATATTTACCCCTAAACTCAATTAAGACTGCACAGGTGTAATTTTTATGCACATTTTTCCAAGTTTGCATTTCTTAACTGTTCATCCAGAAATGCCAATATTCTATGTCTGTTGTTCATCTTAGTGCTCTCCCCAGTGGAAGAGGGCTATCTTTATGGTGGTGACTCATCCCTTTTTATCTTGTTATCTTCACTGGTGCACCTTCATTTCAATCCACATACCGTTCCTTTACCCCAATATGCTCTTTTTTAGTTTTGGGCCATTTTACGTTAAAACATGATTTCTACTAATTTATTTTACATGAGATATTCCCTAAATATGTTAGAGAACTTTTCATAGTTAAGATTATATTTGGACAGAAAGACTTGGGTAATGACAACCTAAATGAGAAATAGCACACACACATGAAAATTAGGTTAGCTCAGTGGGGCATGGAGATGTAGAGGCAACAGAATGGGCTTTGCATCTAAGTCTGGTTGGAATATCCCAGAAACATACTTATTAGTTATATGGCCTTATTCAAGACACTTAACATTGTGTCTGTAAAATATGAATAATTATTCCTTCCTTGGTACCTTCTGTAAGGATTACAGTCAACATATGTAATATATATGCATGGCACAGAGAAGGCACACATTTCCCCCAGAGATGCTGCTAAAACTTCAGCATTTTTCCCAAGTGCTCACTCTGATTGTATAGGCTTCAAAAGTTATCATCAATAATATTTGTGGTAAAGGAAAGGAGTACACCCAGAGCTGCAGTAAGTGTGTTCCTCTATTCTGAAATTTATGTGATTTACTTCATAGAAGTTAGTGGCCTAAACCTGTCTGCTTCTTCAAGAATAAAAATCATTTTACTTTTTGGTCCATCTTCTCAATTACTCTAAAGAGTCCAGTATGTTTGTTAATTTAGTATATGCACTGTAATTGTCAACTAGTAAATATCCACAGCATGCCTTTAACTTAAAAAAAAAAGAAAGAAAGAAAAGAAAAAAGCCATTAAAGATTTGGTGACCATGAATTTCCCACTAGGAGTTTTTGACCCCTTGAACTAAAAGCGGGGCTCCAGTAGAGTTTAGGAACCTAAGCTGTTCTCTGCAGCCAAGTTACTGCCCCCACCAGTGAGAAGCCTTATCAGAAGTGAGAGAAGCCCCTCAGCAGAGGTTATTCAGCCACCTAACTCTACACTTTGTCCTTAGTAAATATTGGAAACCTTTCTATCATCATAGCTGTTTACAAAGATAGTCTGACTTAACCACATATTTTCAATTAATTAAAACATTTTGAGGGAGTTATTTGTTCAAGAAAGGCAATATGGTTGAATCTTTAAGAGCATGAACTCTGCAGCCTGTCCGCTGGGTTCAAATCTCTGCCTAGCTTCTAACTGGCTGCGTGACTTACACAAGTCATTACTTTTTTCTGTCTCTCAGTTTCCTAATCCATAAAATGAATGTAGATTGATTACCTGTGAGTGACTATCTCATAGGGGATTGAGAGGTTTAAATGAATGTTTATATAAATCACTTAGAAAGCAGCTAGTATATTGTAAGCCCTCTATAAAATGCTTGCCTTAATCATTATTATTATAAACCTTTGCATTTTTAATAAGATCTACCCCATATAATCAACCCTTACTAATGACCTCTGGTCAGGCATACTTGCTATGAATTAATTCAAAACATCTAGAGTGTTTGTTTGTTTGTTAGGTCTTTCTGACATGTGTCCTGGTTTTACTAGTGGGTTTATACATTTGTGAGTCTTCAATTATAAAATTATGGCGCTATACTTTTTTTAAAAAAAGAAGCCCTGACATTGAATTCAGACTCTGAGAGTTTATTCTTTTGTGGTTCCATTTTGCTTCTGTCACTCAGGTTTCTCCCATCTTGATGTCATGCTTGTGGAATGCTATGACCCCAAAAGTGACCAATGGAATATTCTCCAGACACCCATTTTGGAGGGTCGAAGTGGTCCTGGCTGTGCAGTGCTTGATGACAGCATTTACCTTGTGGGAGGCTACAGCTGGAGTATGGTGTGTGCCCACGTTTGCCTCCCCCTCCTGCTTTGTGTTTGTGCTTATCTTTTCTATTTGTTTCCCTCCAAATGTGTTATTGCCCATACCTTCACCTTTTAAGAGCATCATGCTTATATGCAACCAGTGAGTTAGTTTAAGTGATAAAATAGAATCAGTGTGGTTGCCTAGAGCTGGCTTACTGTCAGCTCAACTGTTAACACAAGACAGGGCAGGTATGTCTCTTGTTCCCTCCTATCTCCAGGCTTTTTTTAAATTCTGGTTTTCCAACTAAAAGTCAAACGGAAGTGATTTTGTAAAGGTTCTGTTGAAATTGTTGTTTAAACAAAAGAATCTGAAAAGTTTCTGATCCTTAAGTGACGAGAAATATAAATTAATTCTCAGTAACCACAAATTCTATTTAGGATGTGTACTTTGCCTTTGCTTTTCACTTTTTTTCCCCTTTTTATCTGGAAAATTTCCAAACTTGAAAGTACAATGTACCCTCATTAACCCATCACTCAGCTTCCACTTACTTCAGTATTTTGCCATACTTACTTCACCTTATCCCCCTTTTGTAAAAATTTTGGCTGAAGCAATTTGATACAAATATATAAAGTTATTTTACCCAAATGCTTCAGTATTTATCTCAAAAAAAAAAAAAAAATCATTCTCTTACATAAGCACACTATCACAATCCAACAGAATTAACAATAATTCCTCTATATCCAGTCCATATTCAAATTTCCCCTACTGACCTGAAGAAAAATCTATTTTAAATTGATATGTTCAAGTCAGGATCACACAAGGTCTATTCGTATTTGGTTTTTATGTCTCATAAGTCGCTTATCTGGAGCATTACCCCGCCCCACTTTTTTCCCCATGCTATTGACTTGTTGAAAAAACAGGGTCAGTTATTATATCCTACATTCTGGAAATGGCTAATGACTTCTTTGTGGTGTCATTTAAAATAATCCTCTGTCTCTATACTTCCCATAGACTGGAAGTTAGACTTAAGGGTCTAATTAAGTTTAACTTTTTTCTATGCCTATTTCTTTTTGTTTGTTTGTTTGTTTTCTTTTTTTGGCCAGAGCACCTGAGGAGGTAGCCATGTAGCTCAAATTGCATCACATCAGGAGACATGTCATGTCTAGTTGTCTAGGTATTAACATTTGAAATGCTGGCTATTTTTCTATTCATGTCAGTTTTGTAAGTTGGGCTTTTGTAATTTGGGATTTTAATAATATCAATTATTTTATTTCTTTTGCATCAAACAAAATTATTATATAAAGTTTTGGGGGAGCTTTAAAAGTTTTTAGCCATATGGAGGTAACTATGGATAAAATAGATATCGGTAGGTCTGCTTATTTGATGCAAATTACTATCTGTAAGAGTATGTATATTTGGGAACCAGACACCAGGAGTATTCTTTTATAAACTAATTATTAGATTGGTTGGTTTTTTGTTTGTTTGGTGCCTTTGATGAAAAAAAAAAAAACAAAGCTGTTTTGGTTTGGGGAGGGAAATGTTATACAAGTACTAGCCCCTGAGGTTGACAAAGGAAGCAAGATCAAAGACATTTTTTATTTATTGTGTGGCCTCTTGAAATAAATGAATCAATGTGTGAAGAAGTAGACAAGCCACTTTCTACTTACTTAAAACTAGTTTTGAATCTCAGCTCTGATTCTGTACAGTAGCAAAAATAAAATGGAGAAATGAGGCAACCATCTAAAATCCAATTTAATTATTTGAATATTTAAAGTGAATCTGTTTTGTTTTTTTTTTTTTTACTTAAACCAACTTGAGAATTTCCATTTTTGATAAATTACTTTAAAGGGTTTGTTGATCATCTAGGATGCTCTAGGTTTTTGACTTTCATTACTAGTCACAAAAAAAAAAAAAAAATTGAAATCTTGTCTCAATTCTTCCCTTGGAATAAAAGTTTAAAATCCACTGCTTTCATTTAGAATTTTTTTAACAAGAGCAGAGCAAAGGTAATTTCTTTCCCATGTAAATGTGATAAATAACGCTGCTCTTGCACGTCTCTGCACTTCCTTTCTAATTGCTTCCAATTCTGCCATTACAGGGGGCCTACAAGTCATCTACAATATGCTACTGTCCAGAAAAAGGAACCTGGACAGAACTCGAAGGAGATGTAGCAGAACCACTTGCAGGCCCTGCCTGTGCAACTGTTATCCTACCTGCCTGTGTACCGTACAACAAATAACACCCAGAGATCCCCGAATGAACAGGTGGGAAGCAATGACAGGTGACATCACTATTATAATAGAAACAATGCGTTCTAATGGCACAGCTGTGGAAACCCATCCTTGGTTTCTAATGAATGATTTACAAGTAGCTACAAAAGAAAGCGACCTGTTCTTGAACAGATACTGTGTCTGTAACTCAGACCATACCAAACTTCCTGTGGTGACAGACTCTTCCATTTCAGACTGGTTTTAACTTGTCCCAGCTTTACAAAAACTCCTCATGTGGATTTTAACTTTCAAAAGGAGAAAGACAAAATACAGAAGACTACCCCCAGAGACACCTAAGATCAGTATTGTGCATTGTAGTCTGCCTGCATGTGATCTATTTGTTGAAGTTTTGGGGATATTGTGTTCATGAATGATTCAAAATTTAACCCACTGAAATATTTCTACAGCACTACAGAAATTGCTACTTGATTCTATAATCATAACATTTGGCTACTTCACAGATTCCATAAGCAACACAGTTCTAGAAACTCATAGAAGATTAGAGAGGGGCATTTTCATTTCTGTACAACTTCATTTCATATACCTTCTCCACTTTTAGCACCTCATGGGATCAGCAGAGAGAAAGATGTTGGTTCTTGTAGTAATTGCTTCCTGTCCTAGGGGTTCTAAGCTAGCCAGAGTCATCATTTCTGTGTCCTCAATTTTATCTTAAAGATTAAAACAAAATACACTCTATCACTGTTCAGTTCACAGAGGCTTGTGCTTTCATGTTGATTGTGGTATATAAGTAAAGAAGACACCTCTTTTTTTCCTTCAAAAGGTAGGACTGATAAATTCAGCCTTCCAATATTGAAGAGATTCTGTTGCATAATGTATCTGACCCCAAACTTAACCTCAAATAAAAACTGCGAGATTGCTTTCAGGAATTCAGGAACAAAAAGAAAGAATAATTTATTTTAAGTACAATCCCGGTTGTCTCTCTGTCACCACATAACATTACTTAAGAGAGCTGCAGAGCCAGTTACAGCGCCTGGCAAAATCCTCCCTCTTTCCCACCTTCGGCGGGCTCTGGAAAAGCCCATGAGTTACCGTCATTACCCAACTCCTCACACTTCAGTTTGTTATCATCAGAGATGCCTGAACCCAGTTAAGTGAGCAATTGTTACATTGTCTATAAGACCCTGAGGAATTTAGGAGAAGAAGGACAGCAGAGCGTGAGATAGTTTCAGTTTGACAAATCAAAAGGGCAAACCTGGCAGGAACAGGAATTTGGTTTTCAAGTTCTTAAAAGCTTGAACAACAACACTTATAGTAAATAAAAGCATAAAATATTTTTTTAATCACTCAGAGATGTTGCTGAATCCCTCAACACATGTGTCGTTCAAAGCAACAATATGGGGAAGCTAGAGATTAAAAGGCCTTGGGTGATTAGCTTTCATTGCAGAGCATGTCAAGATAGAGTGGGTACACTGAAATCCGATGCCGTTTCTACAGTAAAGTGCAATCTTCATTGTTTTTGTATTTATTTGTATGTTCAGATCCAAAGGATCCGTTGTAAAAATATATATAAATATATATCCAGTGCAATCAACTTTCATTTCCTTTTCCTTGAAAGCATATGAATATATAGAAAGAAAGAAACATTCCCAGTACTTTGCAGGAAAATTCCAGCTGATATCATGAAGAGAACAAGGTCTGTCTGCTTCAGAGCCTTTATTGTCAACTGTCACCATTTCTTCAGAAAGTCACAATTTATACAAGATATTTGCTTTCCTTAGACTGGTTCTTCATTTTATTTGTTATTTTTAGCCAAAATAAATAAAAAGCATTTATGAGAACTATAAGTAAAGCTTTCTGTATTTCAGAAAGATGCAACCTATTAGAAAGTGAAGAGTGAATAAATAAGTCACAGAGAATGTAAATTTTGTACAGTATTAGAATGTGTAAATGAAGCTTGCTTGAAAGGTGAAAACTTTAAATAAAAACTTTATGTATTAATTCAACTGTCTCTCATATCCCTACTTATAAAACCACATGTATAAATCTCTATATTAAATTCTTGAAGGTTTGTAATATATAAATGACTAAATATTTTTATTCTGCAGGTAGACTTTACAAGTTAATTTTGCTTCCCAGCAATACATAAATGTATAGAGTGGGGGGGGGGGAAGCTAAAGTTTATGGAATACTTCTGGGAAACTATGGTAAGTTAAAAATTATGAGCTGACTCTGATTTTTCCACTGAAAGAGTGCTATCTATAAGGAGTAACATCCTTATATTTATAGAAATAGTTACAGAAATTACTTTAAGCACCATACGTGTTAATCAATATCCACACTCTCTAAAGAATAAGTGAATTAAATCAACTGAGTTAATTTAAGCAATTATCTAAATGCATAGCATTTATTTTCATTCTCTTTAAAATATATCTTACCAAAATGTGGTGCAGACAAGGAGAGTGGCTGTGGGGGAGACAAAAAGAGGTACAAAGACATGCAGCTGAGGTAGACAGCCCTCCAGTCAAAGAACTATGCAGGATAAGGAGCTGGTTCCTGAAGCATGCAAGTTAGGGAGAATTTACGTCATTTTTTTCCAGCCAAATCTGGCATTATTGATGATTAAATTCACTATTAAAGGAGATTTTGATCCTCCCTAGTACGGGATGAATGCAAGACTAAGGAGATTGCTTTCTTATCCCACTGATTTTCACCTCTCCATGCTGGAGTAGCACACAAGAAAAAGGTCCCTCTCTGAGGAAGCCTCCATTACCATCTTCTCCTGAACCAACTAGTTCTCATGAGGCATCTTCTAAATATCCTGAATTCCCAAAAGTTTTAGTGCAGTTAAGGAAATAAACTCTTTTTTCTCCTAATCCCAAGGAACCACCTACTTTTGGTCCATAACTAGACTATTTCATATTTTATATTTAGCTGGTTGACACTTGAAGGAATTTAGGGTAGGAAGTAGATCAATATTGAGGTGGCCATAAAAGAGTGTCTTTATTAGAATATGCTTTAAAACTGGCTAATACCTGAGAGAGTAAGCATAGCATCCCGATTATTGAGTTAACCAAGCTGCATCTTTGGATTTAAAATTAGGGCCTGCATCTTGTTCTCTCCTATTAGGGCCAAATTTTATTTCCCAGCTGTTTGACTCTTACATCATTTAGCAAATTGTCATGATTATCAACATCGTAAGTATAAATTACTTATCAAACATATGCTAAAAAGCATCACTGTAAATGATGCCTTGTGATGAAATGTGATTCTCTAGATCAAGATATTTTAAAAAATAATAACCAAGAAATTAAGCCAAAAGAGGATTAGGATAGCACACTAAAGCCAACTAATATATATTAATGGATGTCTTGATAGATTGAGTTCCCATAGATGGGTAGCCGGAAAATCACGACTGATCAAGCCTGGCTTCCTTAGAAGCACCCTGACCTAGAGAATGTTGGAACCTTGCTAGAAAGTAAAATAACAGTGAGAAGAAGCAGGAAGTATGTAAACAGAAAATATCCAAATATATACTGTGTTAGGGTTTTGTCACTGTAGCTGTATAGTGCTACTTTGAATGGCACAATAAATATGGACCCAGTATTGAGTAGGAGATCTTAATGGAGGTTTCCTATATTTGTTGACTTTACAGACTTGGTACAATATGTTCAATTCTAGGTTCAATTCTAGAGATGCATACTAAAAATGTGCTTCAAGTAGTATACTATAATTGTGTAAAATAAGAAAAAATCTTACATAAATTGAAGCTTGAATGACTTATCCCTTCTAACCTCTCCTCATTTAATTTTAAAGAAAATTTATAATTATAGAATAGTTCACCGATAATTGACATTTTAATAAAGGTAGTACATGGTTAACACTTAGAATATTGCCTAGCATATATTAAGGGCTCAATAAATGTTAACACTTAAGATTAGCAGGAGTTTATATTGCCCCAGTAATTTTTAGTTCACCAATGATGCTAAAAACAAGATATTTAAAGTGAGTTGAAGTGAAGAAGACAGTTTGCTGCTCAGGGTCAGAAGAATTATATCACCTTGGATAAAGTGATCCTTGACTGTAACCTCCCCTTCCATTTTTGACTTATTAAGTTGACTCTTCCACTTCCAAAGCCCTTATGTACAATAAAATGCCATGTGAGGGTATTCAAGGGGGAAGTGAACATTTGGCTGCCAAACCGAGTCATCCTGCTCTTAGGGAGATGACAGGCTCCTAACTTCCAACCAAGTTGCTCAAATCTAGGAAAATTAGGAACTGATTGAACTAAATTAGGAAAAAAATAAATAAAAGGAAGAGAATTTAGTTATTGGTTCAAAGTTATATCAACAATGTTATTGTCAATAACCACATCAAACTGCTGTTACTGCTGCTTATTATGGTTCAAGCCCTAGACTGGGCCTTTTATTCATATTTTCACATTTACTCTGAACAGCTCTAAGAGGTAAGTATCATTCATATATTAAAGGCAAGTCTACTGGTGCTCAGTAAGGGTAAACTATTTGACAAGTTAAAAAGCGGTAGGTACAATCTCTTTGATTTCAACTGTATTGTCTTCCATATCACTGTGGTCTATGGTTGGTGGCAAGGCTCCAGGATGTGTAAGTTCATTGAGGTTGGTGGGCCACACTCTGGAAGATGTTTGTGTGGGATGTGGTGCGAGGTGTGGGAGGTGGGCAACATGGGAATCCCAGTGGGTTCCGTGTAATATTTTAGGTAATCTAAGCACCTCTTAAAATATATGTATATATATATATATATATATATATATATATAAATAACATTTTTGTAAGCAAA